>CM023486.1:8922094-9092067 GCA_013339685.2 Hyalomma asiaticum | reverse complement strand
GAACTAGGCTCGTCACGCAGGTTTCGGGCGACGTCGCAGGCCGCACCACGTGCGCTTTTATCCAGCGGCCGTGTCACAACATGTCCCCCCCCCCCCCCCCCTGGCGCAGCCGCCGGGACCCGAGCGGCTGGCTTCTCGCGAGCAGACGACACCTTGCCGACCGCGCGTTGTCACCGCTGCTATATGCAGACGTTCTTTTTTATCGCTGTGGCGAGGTAACAAATTGCCATATGAAATAAAGTCCACTTTCTTGGAGGTCATTTTTTTTAACAGCAAATAAAGGTTGACACGAATGATGGTAATTCCGTCTGCTCAACGCAGCAGACTTACATTGGTTTGCGTGACGTTTTTCGCCCTCTGTCTTAGCGGAGCCAGTTCTCCGTTTCCTTTGAGTGGCAATGCGTTGCTGTTGTGTGCCGGGCTGCTCATCGAGTTGTTGTTGTTGTTGTTTTGTGGGGTTTAACGTCCCAAAACCAGTTCTGATTGTGAGAGACGCCGTAGTGGAGGTCTCCGGAAATTTCGACAACCTGGGGTTCTTTAACGTGCACTGACATCGCACAGCACACGGGCCTCAACATTTCGCCTCCATCGAAATGCAGCCGCTGCAGCCGGGATTCGATCCCGCGACCCTCGGATCAGCAGCCGAGTACCTTAGCCACTAGACCACTGTAGCGGGGCGCTCATCGAGTTGCCGACGGAAGCAACCGGGAGTGTCTTTTCATGAAATGCCAGCAGCCATCTCCTTGCGTGAGAAGTGGCTGCACGCAATATTAGACGCCTTTCCCAACACAACAATCAAGGAACACTGCGTCGTATGCAGTCTCCGCTTCCATGCGAGTGGCTTCAAAAGACACTTCACTAGGCGCTTACTCAAGCCCGGCGTAGTGCCAAGCGTGTTCGGCGAACCGACGCCGGGCCCTGCGCGAAACGTCGTGAGTGCCAGTATGTCCACGAACATGACACGGCCAACTGCACACGGCGAACTGTTTCCGTGGCTTGCTGAACCGGACAGCACGACACGAGCAGATGTATCCGAAAGCACGTCAGTGGCAATCGGTGAACTGGTGTCGTCATTCCCACAACCAACTGAAAGCACTAAAGGCTCACCTCAAAAGCGCAAGCGTACCTCCTTAGGCGCTCAGACGAACAACCTGAACACGTAAAGGAAGGGCCAGCTAACTCTCGAGACAGTGACGGTCGCAACGACGAAGAAAGCGAGTTGACTGACGATCTCGCACAAATGCAGACGGACCCGACAGCCGAGAGTGCAGGTACCTTCAGTGCGATACGAACGGGAATGGTGTACGTCAAACGTTCGATGAAGACACAGACACCGTTCAGGCTCTATCCGTTGACTTATTTCGCCAACCGCAAGCGATGGCGTGAAAAAGAGCGAGCACTGAAAGCGAAGAACGAGAGACTGAGCAGGACAGTCTAAAGACAGCTAGGAACTATACTGAAGCTGAAAGAAGCCGCGCACGTCAGCGCATTCATGGAGGTGACGTCCGACGCCGAAAAGGGGAATCCGCACGCTGAGGTGTGCCAGTTCACATAATTCCTGGCACGTTAGTAGCGGAGCGGCACAAAACACACGCACGCTTACCCACAAATAGGTGAGTCCCTTTCTACCGGAAGCAAATGTAGCTCATAATTTATCCAGGCTATTTATACTGTCACTAGACGAGTATGTGAGCTCACCTTCCTTATCTAGGCTACTCCGGCACGTTTGTCCAAAGTTCCTGCTTATCCCGTTGTGCGGGAAGCTCCATATGCCGCATTCTTCCAGTTCAGGCTGTAAGAGGCGGATTTTGGGGGGTGGACAAAGACAAAGTCCATTTCGGGAGGGACTTCGCCAGCACAATTCAACATTAGTAATAAACCTACTGGAACGCTTATTTAACTGTTAGAAAACATACGTATGCCAAATATTCCACGCCACCTTAGATGTGTATTAAGTTAGGGAAACGAAACGCCTGCGAGAGCATCGATACAAAGGGGCGACGTCGAAACAGGCTCGCTCATAGTGCCTTTGGTTCGCCAAGAGATGAATTTTCCACGACTGCTCATACGCGTGTTGATACGCATGCAAAAAAAAAAGTGCTGTTGTGATTGTGTGCCTGAATAATTACATAATGCGAGTAACCTTACTGGGTATTTTGTCGCTGGTCGGTTTCTTTTAGTAGAACATTTTGCTGCAGAGAGCAGGTAGGTTTCAACGCGCGCGTTTCAAGGCGGCGTCGTCTGCAATCAAACTACCGCCGCACGCTCTCGCCGGCGGTCCGGACAGCGCGCAGGCCGGCTGCTCCCTGCTACGCGATTGGCTACGCCTGTGATGTCAGGTGACCAGGCGGTCCGGAGGCGAGTGCTCTCGCACGGCGCCTGGTCGAAACACGCGGCAGGGAGCTCCCTATGGGAAAAAGAGCGACATTCCAGGCATTGATTTCTAGGAGGCGTTGGTTCTTGTAGCTGTATAACTTGAAAGACCGCGACGGAAGCTATGTTGATACGGAGAAAGAATAGATTCTTGTCCGAGGTACGCGTTTATGTGTTTAAATATGCGTGTTCAAGAAGTTTTAATATGGTAGAGGTTAAAGGGGCACTGACACCAAAATTTCGCTGCTAAGATAGCCTGCGAGATCGATTTTCGTGGACATACAGATGTCATCTACCAAATCTCAATGGCGAACACAGCTCCGAAGATAATTTAAATGAATATTAAAGTTCGCATGCGCAATCGAGCGCTAGACGCCGTACATCGCGACATCGACAGCAGCAAAGGTGACCTAAAGGGGACCCCCAACTTCCGCGACGTCACCACGGCAGCCGAGCTCCGAGAGTGCAGCCAAGGAGGTTCCATTAAACTCCCGGAGTGGAAGTCCTTGCAGCTGCCTACGGGGCCAAGTGAAGCCGGCGGCGGCCATGTTAGAGCAAAAAGTACGCGTGCGCGCCATAGACGGCAATGTGTTAAGATAGGCGCTCGACTTGTTTTGCAACCTCACGATAAAACATTGAGACAGAAACGAACTTTATGCTTATGCCAATTACCAACGGTGTTTTCTAGTTGAGAAAAAAATTTTCCCGCGTCCGTACTCAGCTGCAGGCGTCGAGGAAAACAAAGGAACACCGCTGGCTGAGAGGTTCTATGCAAATCGTACTTGCCGGCTTACTCTGTCTGTTAGTAGAAACTAGGTTTTTGTGATGCGGTGATGCGATATAGCGCAAATATGCGGCATTGTGCGACTGCCAGCTGACGTGAAATGCATTCGTGCCCTTTATTGAAGCATGTATCCAACCGATTGAGTACAGCGCATGTTTTCTGCATGTTGCCTTAACTAACCGCGCACGCTCGATTTTCTTTTTTTTCGTATTTCACGTACACTTTTCCAAATGGTTCGTTGCTCTTAGCGTTTGCGAACTCTTCTCAGATCCGCGTGCGATTTGCGAACTCTTCTCAGACCCGATGGGTGCGTTCGGAAAACTTTCTCATTTAGTTCCGACTGTAAACGTACATAGGAGATTTCTTACACGGGATACGCGCCGAAAAGTTGTTCGGTATCACTAGAGCAGAGGTGATCGAGCGGCTGCTTTCCATCCACCCCTCCGAACACCACATGTTCTCAGTCAGAAGGCTACGCACAGTATTTCCCCCCCCCCCCCCCCCCCCCATCATTTTCCAAACCAGTAGCACGGAGAAACACGCCATACGTACGTGCTCGCTGCATTTGCGCATTCGTCAACACGTACGCGTAACAAATCTGCGTCTATGCTCCGGAAAGATGCCCTTCCTCTAAAGTTCGCATACAAACACTGCAGTGACTATCCAATATGTGCATCAGACGTGTATTTTAGCAGAACTCGAGCCCGTAGCAAATCCTGTATGCACGCATCTGAAAACGAAGCACTTGCAAGTATTTAAAGCTTACAGTTATCTTTCATACAGGCGTAGGGAGGTAATATATGGATGCGAATGTTTAAAATTGCCCTCTATTTAGCAAAATGCACTGAAAACAGGCAGCCGTACGTGAAGAAAGTGAGAAAAACCTACACGTGAAATGTCCTTCCAGGCTTCTTCTCAACGCGATTTGTGCAGCCGAAAGTGACGCGCGAAGTCACCGTTGCCTTCTCAGATATTTAGATGCTTAGGAAAAACAGGACACAGTGTTTAAACACCACGAAACAGCGTCGCGTTGTCTACGCGCTCCGCCGTCTGCGTGGTCGTCTGCTACTGTTTCCTTGAGCAAGATGGCGGCGACGGCTTCACTGTCGGCGGCACGCTTCCACTCCAGAAAAGTAATGTATAACCTCCTTGAGTGCAGCTAGCAATGATGACGTCATAGCCGCCATTGCTTATTCGTTGCGGCTGCGTTAGTAGACTGCCGGCGACGCCAGACCTCAAGAAAATAGTTGCCACCCAACAACGATGACAGCAACAGCGACAATAACGCGCAGGACGTGCGACAGGCGAAAGAAAACGAGCACGCGGCGGTTGTCGTGCGGAAGTGCGTCACAGTTATGTGTGCTCACGTGTCCGAACTCGTCTACTCCATCGCGAGCGCTAGATGGCGCCAGTTGCACCGGGCGCCTCGTCGTTTTTTTGAGCTTTCCAAACCAAAACTGAAACTAGTGGGTAATAAACATGCCGTAAATAATTATCTGACGCGCGCTGGAGCAAATGATGTGCCGTGTTATGGCTAACAGGTCCCCAGTTACGTATTGCAGCGAAAAAACAGCAGACGAAAATTTTGGTGTCAAGCAAATGGGCCGGAAATCAGATACCTCTGTAGTGCTGCCGCGTTTGTGCACTGGAATGATTTTAACGGTTTTCCACTCGACAGGAAGAGAATACGTCATGAAAGATTTATTGAAGACACGGCACAGATATTTCGAATCTCACTCAGCATATCTCTTAAGAAACATATTAGGTATGTTATCAGGTCCAATCGCTTTCTTACTATCAATCCTTAACGAAATATTTGTTATGGCATGCTTTCGGCCACACGGGACTATGTGCGGATGTTTTCCAAAATCGATGGTAAATATTGACTGAAAATATCTGTTGAAAGAATTTGCAGAGTTTCTATTATCATCAGAGGTAGTGGCGGGGCCGTCATGGTCTTTACGGTTAAGGTAAGCAAAGTTTCTGTGGCGTAGTCTTCAAAAACTGAGGAAGAATTGACGAAAAGTAGTTATTCTCAGCTTCCTTAATTTTTGATATCATGTTTGTGTTGGATGCGTTAAGCGCACATCTGTTTACCTGCATTGGTTTTATTTTGAGGGTTTTACGTAGCCTTTTTACTTTTCATTTAGCTTGAATTATTTCGCATGCTATCCATGGATTTGTTTGATTTTGAACCCGAAAGTGTGTCATGCCTGGGTCCACCAAAATATTTGTGACGTAATTCCGTAACGGAAATAGATGTCTGAAAAATAAACACGCATATCAGATTGAAAAAATACCACCAGGTAGGATATCTGGGAAAAAGTACCACCAACCCACGGACAACCAGCCAGGCAGCATCGGTAGGAGGTGGAAGCGCTACCGACCACGCCGCTGACACATTTGCGCTGTGGAGAAAAAGACGGGCTTTATATATTTACTAGACCGTTTCACAATTTGCATCTAATTGATGTCCGGTTAAAGCGAACGCATTTAGCCAGTGAAATTGCTTTTAACATCGCCTCCATTTCACTTCACTCTTGGTTCTCAGCGGTGGTACTGCCACCTAGGAATGAGCGAAGTCGTAAATTGTCGCGTTAATAGGCGCGCCGGCAGTTATCGTTTCAGTAGTTTCGACGCCTCTTTCGCCGCGCAGGTGTCGGCGTCCTGCCGGCGCGTTGCTTCAGCCACGGCCGCTGCATGATTTGCCTTGAGTGACGTATATGATAGCCAGTTGCGTTATGACGCGCCTTATTCCAGGAACGCAAAGGCGGCCGTCGATAATGAATGAATGAAAAAATTGGCAGATCCCACGGACAGTGGGAATTGAGGAAGTGCGAAGCACGCATCAGGAACGTAAAATGGATCTGCATTTTTGTCTCGCTATACCAATTTTGGCACATGTGAAGTTAACGAAACGGCCGCAAAAGCACCACGACTGTGGCATGTAAACCATGCCGCTCATGAGACGCATGTCATGATTGTCATCTTATGACTTATCATTTACGTTCGTCATGCAATCCCATTAACGAAACACGTGGCATGTAAATCGTGCCGCTCACGACGTGCATGTCACGATTTTCATGTCATAACCTGTCATTTATGTTCGTCATGCAGTCACGTTGTGGCATACCAATTTTCGTATACATCCCATTAACGAAACGGCCAGGAGAGCACCAAGACCATGGCATGTAAATCATTCCGCTCAAAACAAGCATGTCATAGTTTTCATGTTATCACCTGTCATTTATGTTCGTCATGCAGTCATGTTATGACTTACCAATTTTCGTATGCATCCCATTAACGAAACGGCCAGGAGAGCACCAAGACCGTGGCATGTAAATCATGCCGCTCATGACATGCACGTCATGATTTTCATGTTGTGACCTGCCATTTATGTTCGTCATGCCGTCGTGTTGTGGCATACCAATTTTCATATACATTCCATTAACCAAACGACCAGGAGAGCACAAAGTCGTAGGCGACTAAATAGACAGATACGCTCAAAGTAGCCGAAGTTGGCTGAGAAATGCTTCGCATTTGAAATCCTTATTTTGCAACGTAAGTTTTCAGACGAAGGAGGAGCCCTCAGTCCAGGGCTTCTGCAGCCTTTGGCATCTTGCCAGCTCTGTCGATCAGCTTGAGCTGTTCTTCAGGCTTCGAGCAGGACAACGCAGCCTCCCACTGCTCTGGTGTTGGTGTTTTGATTACTGGCACTACCTTAGATTTTTGGCAGACCCATGTAACGTGGTACAGTGTTGGGTGTTCCCCGCATAACGGACGTTTATCGTTATATGTTGTGGGATAGATTTTACTGAGTAGGCTCAAATTGGGGTATGTATTAGTTTGCAGTTGTCCCCAGGCAACCGACTGCTTTCTACTAAGGTCTTCATGGGGAGGGGGATAGGTCCTCCTTAAAGGGAAACTCCGGCGATTTTTCAGTGTCCACTGATCTTAATGAAATTTTCAGTACGTATTCTCCTCGGCACTGCACTAATATATGCCAAACCAGGCGGTTGCAAGCCATTTAGTTTTTCTGGAAACGAATTTTGAATTTTTTTAGCGGATTCCCCTGCGGGCCACCCTGTGTGTATGACGTCATCACCACCAATGCTGCCTACCCGAGCCTGCGGGACATCAAAAGCAAAACGGCGGTACTTCAGCGTCCCAATCGTCGCTGTCAAGTTCAGAAAAGCTGGTATAACTCAATACATCGTCGGATGACCTCGCCACCGTCATTTTTCTCCGTATTTCTGAACGCGGGAAGGTTGCGACGTCATTGCATACGCTGCAAGAAGCGTCTACCCGTTTCGGTTTCGGTTTGAACACGCCTTTCGGTCGGTTCTTTAAAATTATTGGTGCGTTTCTGAACAAACTGAACCACACTGGCGGTTATAAGACCATCAGTACGATTCTAAAACATTGATATCAGGACATGGTGAAAAAACCGCCGGAGTTGCCCTTTGGCGGTTTTTGAAATAAGCAACTGAAAGTCGTCTTCAAACCGAAGCCGAAACGGGTAGATGCTTCGTGGAGAATGTGCGGTGACGTCACAACCTTCCCGTCACTAGAAATATAGAACTGGCGCCAAAGAAATGCCAGTGGCGAGGTCATACAACGATGTATTGAGTTATGCCAGCTTTTCTGATCTTGACAGCGATGATTTGCGCGCTGAAGTATCGCCGTTTTGCTTTTGAAGGCCCGCTGGCTCGGGTAGGCAGTGCGGAGGTGAGGACGTCAAAAACACAGGGTGGCCCGTGAGAGAATCCGCTAAAAAATTTCAAAATTCATTCGCAGGAAAACTAAATGACCTACTTCCGCGTGGCTTGGCATGTATTAGAGAGTTTTAGTTTGTCCGTAAACTTCTTCACGTTTACGGATACCGGTTTGACGCGAAAGTGTACGTGACCAGCAGCGCTGGTGGCGACACCTGATGATGCGGAACCTAACCAGGCACACAAAAAACTAATATTATTGTTGCGTGCCCGTTTTGCTTGACTCCTAGTGTAATGTATTGGACGTGAGATAACAATTGGCTCAGAGTACTTTCATTACCTCTTTCGAAGAAAACGCCCACGCTAGTAAAAAGAAAATCGAATGCTTTGTAGTTAAGCAAACCGCGAATAGATGGCGCTAGCAGTTCTACTTCCACCGTAAACACGCACGGTAAACCGGTATCCCGCAAACGTAAAGTAGTTTACGGACAAACTAAAACTCTCTATTATTACAGTACCGACAAGAATACGTATTGAAAATTTTATAGAGATCAGTGGACACTGAAAAATCGCCGGAGCTGCCCTTTAAGGCTCTCTGGTGTTCTCAATTTGCTCCATAGCGTCTTGTAACTGTGTTTAGCTCCCTTTCGTAGTGCACTCCCCGGTTGGCAAATGCTCGGGCGTTGGCGTCGGCACGATGGTTCCCTGTCACAGTTTCATGGCGTGGTGTCCACGTAATGAAGCACCTCGAGGATGTGATTTTCCTCGCTTTGAGGATGCGGATGGCCGCAGTGGATACGCGTCCGCTGCTGTACCTTCCGCATGCTTCTTGCGAGTCCGTAAGAATTTCTGCAGTGGCCTCCTCACCCTGATGAGTGATGGCGAGCGTGATTGCGGCTTCCTGAGCCTCAAGATTGTTTTTGCCTTTGATGAACGCGCAATTCACTCCACTAAGTTGGTGATCAACAACGCTGGTTACCGCTCCGGAGTGTTCTTGGTATGTCGCCACGTCGACGTATAATACATCTTCGGGCAATATACTTCTCATGAGCCTCCGACCTTGCCTTTCTTATAGCCTTGTGTAGTTCTGGATGCGTGTTTTTTGGTATTGGACTGATCTCGATCATCTCTCGAAAATTCTTCGGTATACACTCCGTGCTGTTGATTTCTCTGCAGACATCCCTCATGCACAGTATCTTCAGAGTGTTCCTACCCGTCGGGGTCTGCATGAGTCTCTCTCTTTTTGCAGAAGATGGGCCTCTATGTGTTCTTGCACTGTGTTGTTGATGCCCAATTTAATATTTCTCCGTCGAGGTGCTGACCGGTAGTCCGCGAGCGCATTTGTAAGCTTTTCTGAAGATTGCCTCTAAATGATCATTATCGTGCTTGAGCGGTGTTTGGCAGGGGACACTGTATTCGCGACTCCATATAAATGCTCGCCGCCTAGCGGACGCTCCTGGAACCAGGGATCCAAAGTCACGGCCGGTCTGGACGCGCGCGCTCGCTCTCTCTTTTAACGCACGGGGGGCTGTTGCTACCTATCGCCGCAACTTGGCGGGGGCGCTCCGAGCCAACCCTCTCTAAACCAGCTCCCGGCCGTTGCGGAGGCTAGCGCGCGCTGGGAATGCTCGTGTCGCTTTCTGAAGCTCCTCTATATGTTATGCATGGTACCAATGCGATGAGAATACGGTAGCAAGCATATATATGGCAACTCTGGTGCTTTCCGCTTTTCCGAGGGAGAGGCACAAGCCACTGATTCGCCCGCTTCTGCCGCTCGTGAGAGCACTTAGCGATGCGCGTCGCGCTCAGAAGGCTCGGCCGCATGATTCGTCAGCGACCGTCAGAACAAATTACACGAAACATTCTTTTTTGAAAGAAATTGGTGTCCAAAGCATTTACGTCAAATGCACATATGCCAACCATTAATGTACTTGAAAATGATAAAATATGGTCATTTTTATTCAAGCTGTCGCAATTCTTGCTTTATTATTAAAATAAATACCTCGAAAAGGGGAAAGTCACACTCCCCACAAGTAGCCGTGAGTCGCAATCACAGCAGAAGGAACATAATAATAATAATAATAATAATAATAATAATAATAATAATAATAATAATAATAATAAACTCGCACCACACCACGCTGAGTCCCTGCATGCATATAAATTCCGAAGCTCTCACGTGTCCAGACGCGGTCTTCAGCGTGCAAGTAAAGAGATGAGTGAGTGAGTGAATAAACGTTTATTTTACGAAACGGTACTGCGGGGCTAGTCCCGCTTGTACCCTAGGTGGGAGGTTTCCTCATTCCAGGAACCCTCTGGCCTTCGCTGCCTCCTTCGCCCTGGTGACGAGACGTCGTTGTTCGTCGAGGTCCTCTGAGGCGAGCTTGGCCTCCCACAAAGAGATGAGAAAAATCTTTTTATGCAATAACGTACGCCGCAGGCGAACAAAAATAAAAAACTTTCACAGAAACCGTTCAGCATCACACAGAATGTTGTCCTTGGTACTAAAATAATATAATGCACAAGAAGAACTGAAAAAGAAAAAAAAAGCACTGCTGGTAAAACACTGTCGTGATGCTTACAGCTAGTTTAAAGTAGTCACATCGTTCACAGCCGGAAATGTTTCCGCGTGGGCTTGTGAATATAGCCAGAAGGCTTGTCATTCTGATCTGTTAACTTTTTTAGAATCCGGAGAAACTTTTCAGAGATGATGTGCACCGACACTCTGGCGTGACTGTTGTCCACACCTTCCGGACAGTCCAGAAGCGGCGAATCTTCAAGATATGACTGAACAGTAAATTGCAGTGTCTCGAGGATTTTCTTTCGGTAAAGATATTTCACTGCCTTCTCGAAGAACGTCACAATCTCATATGATGGTTCCGTGAAACATTTTGACGATCACACAATTGAGCGGTTCGCTACAAGGCTGAGCAAATCCGTTTCATTGTAGAAACTAAGCAGAAGGACGCACTTCGGGACATCTGCATCAGCATGCCGTCTATCATCCGAAAACTGCGTTATGTTTATGAAGAACGCCGCGGTGGAAGGCTCCGGGAATTTCGACCACCTGGTAATCTTTAGGGTGCACCTAAATCCAAGCGCACAAGCCCCAAGCGTTTTCGCCTCCAACAAATATAAGATGGTCAAGTTTGACCAACCAACCAACCCAATCTTGTTGCTTGTAGCACTGAGTGTGCCTCTTCTTTTGCCGAGTGCATGGGTACCTAGAAAGCCAGACTGTCCCCACACGCACCTGTACTGCTTCCACCACTTTCTACATGCGGAAAAAATAATTAGCACGGTAAAGTGGCCGGGAACAGTTGGTTTACCATGCGAAGCGCATGCAGAGCAACGCGCTTTGGGGGGTTGGCTCGCGACGCCCTCGCGCGGAACGCGCCGTCGTCCTGTATAGAAACAGATCCATTGTAGTCGTGGCAGCTGCTCAGGCCTTAAAAGAGAGAGCGAGCGCGCGCCTCCAGACCGGCCGTGCCAAAGTCGACCTCGAAACGCGGCATGGTATCGCATTACCGCGCGCTGGAAAACAGCTCTGTAGTTCCTTAATCGACGCCATGCCGCCTCGAAGCATCCCGAAAAAGAAAGAATCCTCATCAAAAGACTTTTGTTGCGTGCCTCAGTGCGTGTCATCGCGATGCAAAGACAGCAACGCGTCGTTTCATCGGTTCCCCCCCAAAGAAGCAGGATGCTTCGCGCAGAGCAACATGGATTAGGAACTTGCGCATCAGCAAGAAGGTGACGGGAACTATGTAAGTTTAGTCCAGGCACTTCACTCGCGACAATTTCTTCCTCCCCGGTGAGTACACAGATTGTGTGTGCGCGCGTTTATTATCATGCGCGCTTTCGAAGAGCCGGAGTGTAGTTTAGTTTAGGCAAGTGCGTGAACAAAATAGCGACATCGTTTATACGTGTATATCTGGTAACGTTTTGTGAGTGTGCCTATGCTCAACTTGAACGACGGTAACATTGTTGCTGACGTATGTACTTTTGTCCGCATGCATTGTAGTAAGTAGATATAAAGCGAGCGCTTGCCTTCGTTCGCCGCCTTCGTCCCATGCGCGCGCTGCGCCTCGTAATTTGTTTGGTGGTTATGGAGGTAATGTGTAATCGTTTAACGTAGCGCGTTTGCATTTCGAGTTCATCTGGTGACAATTCAGGATTTATTGCGCTCGTTCCAACTTTTGACCTCTCGACCTGTTTACCGCGCCTCTAAGTTTGTCTTCCGGCAGCGCGCATAGATCTGCACTCTCTTAAAACGTTTATAAGTGACGCATTTGTACTCAATGGAGCAACGCCTCGCACAAGAGCTTGCATCTTTCGGAAAGGCCTGCTACGCATGAACACGTACCTGCCTTCTTCAACTTCAGGCTCGCTGGAAAGGCTCTTTATCCTCAAGAAAATCTGACGCGGGTCTTCGATCAAGTGCGACATTTGAACGCACAGCGCAATTTTTTCCGCTGTTTCGCCACTCAGATCCTTTAGACCAATTAATATCAGATGTTCGGCAGCAAGAACCCTTTCGCATTCGACGAAGCATCGTGATTCGAACCCGCAATCAAGAAACTTTAGCACAGCGCTAAGCGGAAGCGCGGCCGTGACCCGGGATATAGAAGCCATCTTTGTTTTTCTCAGCAATGTTGCTACATGAACCGCTTTTTCTGGAGTTGCGAATACAATCCTACTCACCACTAGGGCCTGTGCTAGCCTACAAGTTTCTTCCTCCTTCATCCCTCGTCTTCTGTTGGAGATTCGGGTGATCATCCTCGTGATCTGCACTGTGGTGTTCGCGAGCTGTCGGATTGTGTGATCCAGATGCTGGTTACTTTGTATCCACATGCTAAGGATCCTAATCTGGGGTACTTCGGGAATCTTCCTCCCCCCCTATGTAGACCGCAATGCAGTTCTGCACATTGTGTACCCTTCTGTAGACCCTGATCGCCTCGGATTTCTCCGGGAAGCATGCAAGTCCGCAGTGTTGGGAATATGCGTGGGCCGCATCTGCTGCACTCTGCAGAAGGTCTTGCTTTTAAAGACTTTCTTGGGTCTTAAAGACTTCTTTTCTTGGGATACCTCAACGCAGAAATTTTGGCCTGTCTTTCTGTTTGTCAATCTGTCACACGATTCAGCCACCGGGCGAAAGTTTAAGCACTTGCCTAACGCCCAGCCATCTTGAACTGGTAGCTGCGTTCATACTTGTGAACACTGTCGATTAAAACGCAAATATTACGCATATCTGAGGCACAACATCAATACGTAAGTATTAGGTGGTGTGTTCCTTTACTAGAATATACATAGATACGTAATTCTAAACACGCTAGTGTATAAAGACCCTAGTGTTTTTTAGGCTGCGCTAAAAATGCGACGTTATGCACGAGAAAGACCTCTGCCGGACGATTTGGTGCTGCCACCTGGCAGTTGCCCAGGGATTCTGCACAAGCTGATGTTTCCCGACGGCGCTGCCAGATGGCGTCCATACCTCACGCAGCGTAGTACGGCCGGCAGAAGACTGTCGTCTTACGACGACATTTGCAGCGAAGCACGCAGATACGCGGCCAATTTTTTCTCCTGAAGATCCCTTAGTGACCGAGATTGTGATGTCGTCTGCGTAGATGTCCTGTCTGATTCCTTAAATTTTTTCCAGCTGCCGTACTAAGCCAGTCATAACAATGTTGAGCATAGGGGATATCAAAGAGCCTTGCGGTGTTCCTTTTTGGGGCGTGTCGAGGGTGTTAGTCCTGATGCCTCCGATACCAATAGTGGCAGTTCTGTTACTAAGGGAAGCTTTGACATATTTGTGCATTCTGTGCCCGCAGCTTAGGTTGCTAAGACCTTCCAGCACAGCCCTGTTACTGACATTGCCGAAGCCCGCCTTAATGTCAAGAGTGAGCAAGATATCTTCTGCGTATTTCGGGACGGTAGTGAGCACTTCCTCCTTGATCTGCAAAAGGACGTCTTGCGTTGTGAGGCGTGTTCGGAACCCAAACATAGTATGCGGCAGGAGCTCATTATCGTCCAGGTAAGTCTCCAACCTCTGAAGCACAATTTTCTCATATACCTTTCCCAAGCATGACGTCAGCGAATTGGGTCTAAGGTTTTCTAGGCTGGGAGTCTTTCAGGACTTTGGAATCATCACTATTTCTGCATGTCTCCAGTCCTCCGGGACGGTCCCCGCGTTTCCAGTGTTTATTGATGAATACTGTGAATCTTTTGATGTACCTTTCGTCTAGGTTCCTTATCATGGCATTAGTGATGCCATCCTTGCCTGGGGTGGTGTTCCTTGTCGCGGACATCATGGCGTGCCTGACTTTCTGATAGGGTCATCTAAAGCAGGGTTTTCCTCGCCCGTGTATGCCAAGCTGCAGCCTATGTTCATTGCATCTCCATTGTAGCGTTGCTTGATCTTCCCTAGCATTTCCCGGTCTGTGCCTTGAAATTGGTGCGCGATTCGTTGGGTTGTCTTGCGATTTCCGGACTTGGTCATAGTTGGGTCTCTAAGAGCCCTTAGCAATGCCCATGTCTTTGGAGCCGGGGGTGCCTTGTAGCTCGTTGCATTTTTGGTGCCAAATGCGCCTTGAGAGCTCTGTCGCACTCTTCAGTTTGTCTGATGACCTCAGCAATCTTAAAGGGCCCCTAAACCATCCAGAGGTCAAAATTTAGTTGTGGTCTTGCTTTTGCGCCGGTGTCCGCAACGAACACATAGCCGCAAGAATTTTTCGAAACGGTACCGAAATAGCGAAGTTACATGGTGGTGGTAGTGATTATGGTAAGGAAAAGACGCTTATTTCTGCAGCCCAAACTGGGAGCACGGCGCAGCGTCTTGGGGAGGGGATGATGGGAAATAAAGAGGACAGAAAGGTAATGAGAGATGTCAGGGTTGGCTCAGCACTGCAGAAGTAAGCCGGCGGAAAGGGGAGGCGTGGGAGGGCAACCCGGGCTCAGTGGTAGGCTGCGATGCCCGTCTCATCTATGAAGTCCACCAGAGTCTGCAGCGCTGGTAGACGGGGGCGAGTCGGGAACAGCAAGTGGTGGAGTGTGGTGGCTGGAAGTCCCTGCCTCCACACTCCACCACTTGCGTTTGATTATTAAAACGCTGCTCTGGCTACTTTCCCTCTCTCCTGCGCCACACCGGCCGCTTGCTGGTGCCACCTCCTTGCCGAGTGCTCCTCCGAATGTCACGTGACATACATCGCCGATGACGCGTATCCGGTTGACGCGCCTCCGCCGGACCAACGCCACCTATACTCCATCTCAGAAGTACCTTGCAGCACTGTGGAAGCTGCAGGTATTCTTAGCCAATGGGAAACGCGAAAGCCCCTCAAGATGTATTCATTCGCATCGCGTCGTCTGCTCGTCGTCTGCTGGGCGTCTCTTTGGCGTCGGCTCGCCTGCAAGAACCTCTTCGGGGACGCCACCTCGCCGTTTCTTCGATGCTCAGAAACCCATTTGTAGCCGGAGCGTTCGCCGGCATTTGTTAGGAACGCTATTCCTTTTATGACAGCGTTCATATTTGCGCTTTCACGAAGTTCTTTTTTCACCACACCAAACACATTAAGCACCACTAACCATGCTTCTTTTGTAAAATAATTGATCTTTGTCCTGTAGCGCTCTGCAGATTCATTTGATGCACCCTCAGCGGCCATCGCGCACTGGTCTTTTGCGGAAGAGCAAACTATCGGCGCAGCAACCATTTTAGTCATTCGGGGCGTCTCATAGTGGACGCATCACCAGAGCTAATGTTGTGGCGCCATCTGCTATGTTTACATCAAACCAATTTTACGGTTCGCCACCACCTTGGTAGTCCTAGCAGCATGTAAACAAAGGAGCGAGCTGAATAATAGCAACAAAATATACCTGATGCCTTGCCCTCAGCGTTAGATGAGACTAAGCGATGACAGGCTATAACATTTATTTTTTGCTGCCTGGGTAGAGAACCAGTTAAAAGCACGAAATCGGATGGAAGCGGATAGTCTGGGCTGTATGGCGGCTGCCATGTTCCCGTACGTCATCGTGGTTAGGGAGGTTATTACGATTGCCAGCTGGTAACTGCTACAATAATTCAGAGTTTGTGAAGTACATGGCTAACGTACTTCGTATCGCTGTAACGCGTCATACAAGAAGCACAGCTAAATCCCTTGTATATGATTAATAGTGAAACAGTTATGCCCGGAACTATATTACATGCTGCGCAAGAGTACTTCCTGTGTACTCCTCGTAGCTTCGGCAGTGCTGCAAGGTAATTGTGATGTGGAGTATAGAAAAAAAATCACAGCATATTCACGGGGTGAATGATGATGAGTGGGGCGAAGCTCCGGAAGGAATCATCGGTAAACCGTGAAACTCTTCCGTGCAATTCGCCCCACAATTAAAAGTGAAACACTTGAGTAAATGTCATCAAACTATTATAACATCTCACATCTTTCATCATCAACTACAAGAACCGCCATCTAGTTTTATAACATCTCGCGCATGCTACGAATCCTCACGGTTCAACTATGCACAATGCACAAGTGAAATCTCCCACCGGCACTTCATTGCAAGTCAAGATGCAGTGCCTATATATATATATATATATATATATATATTGTAGGGGTTAACTTCTACTAATTACTACTGCTAGCAGCGGCATCGCCGCTAGCAAACCCCCTGCAGTGGGTTCGAGCACTCAACGAGCAGAGAATGAGGTCGTCGCGTCCGCGCGCTAGCTATCTCAGCCATGCCATCGCCGCGCTGCCGCGCGCTTCGGCCCGCGGCCCGACTCGAGGCAGGGCAGCGCGAACCGTCGCACGCGGCTAAAGAGGAGAACATTAGGCGTCACTCTCCGTGCATGGTAATTTAATAAACATTAAATTAATACAAACAGTAACAAGGTCGAATTAGTCGAATTGAATATAAGTGACAGGACAAGAACGATTAACAACACGCGAACACACACGAACACAAAGGACAGTAACAAGGAACAACACGCGAACACACAATAACACAAAAATACACAAAGACCATGCAGGGAAGGAGAGCCTAACCCCGGCTAGCGCACCCGCGACCGCGAGCCCTTAGAAAAGGAAAATAGAAGAAGAACATACAGACAGGAGCGTCGGTCGCAGGTCGCCGCCGTGGTCGCTGGGGCTCGCAGAAGCACGCCATCCGACCGATGGCCTGGTCGGCCGGAGGGTCCCAAAAGTACGTGCGCACTTCTCCAAGTCCCAGCGTGTTCTCTCCAGGCATCTCCAAAACCAGAAACGCCAGAACGCGCAAACATTCTGGGAATTTCTCGCTGCCCAATGGCAGCCTGTGTTAAAACCACATGGGCGAAGCGGGTGGGCCCCCGCTCCGTCCAGCCGGGAAAGGGGGATGCGGCGACATTCCGTGCAAAAACGTGGCGTCGAGCGGGACGCGGCCCCACATCCCTCCCTCCTTAAAAGCCCCCCTAAAAAAACAATACCGACAGTGCCAATACGCAACAAAATTCGATAACTACCCCCAAAACAAAAACAAGAACAAGGAAACAAACGCGACAATACAACCGCGGCAAATCTCTCAAGTGTCCGATGAAGCAGGCGCGCGCCACGGCATCTTCACCCGGATTCCGGACGCCGGCCGCGGCAGGTCTCACGTGCCGTCGACCCTGTCGACTTCGTGGCCGCCCCAAGTGCCGCGACCACGGCTCCGTCCGCAGCCTCGCCGTCGACGCCGCCCCGCTCCGGACACGCAGACTTCAACCTCCAACTCAGCGCGGCAGAAAACACCACAAAAACAAAAAGAACAGTCGCGCAGAACAAAAGCAAAACCCATTTGAACTAACAAACAATAAAATAACGCGAGGCTAGAACTCATTCTAAATGTAGCGAAAACAAAAAACTCAAAAATACAGGAACGGTACGTAAACAAAAAGAAACCCTTAGTAAAGAACCTAGCACGGCTTAGAGAAGCTAGCGAAAGATTAGAGAGAGAGAAAGAGAAAGACGTCTCTGTCAGGTTATCTCTCCGTCTGGAATCAGTCGGGCAGTAACCAATGTAAACGTGGCCTTCACTAGTGCGATGCCGCATGACCTTACACTAGCGGATAATCCTTCCACGAACGCACACTGCCCATCCGTGACACCAAACGAAACGGGAGATCCACAACGTGTTGCCTACGGAATGAACAGACGCGGAAGGGACGGCGACAGCTGAGCATTCACACTGCACCGTGCCAAATCGCAGAGCACAGTAACTTCAACTAAAGCCTTCCGCTCTGACGACTGGCCAGAATTACTACAGGGGCGCGCAATCGCTCTCCTCTGCTGTCGGGGGGGGTGCCACTGCCGACGCGCGCAAACACGGCGCTAACCGCGAAGGTGGCATGATACTGTGGCCAAGCTCGTACAGACCGCGCAGAGTGAACCCCTTTCTCTCCCAGGCCACGACTACACAAGCCGCTTCAAGCCCAAAACCCGCGCTCGCCGCAATACAAGACAGCGATACTACGCGCGCGCGCCATGTGCAGTACCAACACATTCAGGCGCCTCGCCTCCCGGAGGCGAAAAACAAAAACGCGAAAGGAACTATTTACATTATGTACACATGGGTCACTCTGCCGTCAACTACATCGCTCTTCGGGCCAAACGAAAAAGAAAAATACCAACAAACAAGAAAAAACCAGATTCCTGAGGAGAGCCCGGTGAGGATGGACCCCCTCTTTCATCCTTTCCCCCCGACCGGCCGGCTGATTAACGCCACAATGGCCTCCTTCTCTCCCGCCGCGGGGACGCTGGAACGCTCTCCCCTTCTGCGTGCGCGAAGACACAGGTGCCCAAAGGGCCATTCATGGAAGAAGGGTCTTCCTTCTACTTCTTTGTTCTCCTCAGCGGCCTTTCCGCCATCTTTGCCTCCCTCGGTGCAAGTCGGCAATGTGCACCGAACAGCGCCTGTCAACTTTTAAAGAAAAGAGACTTTCGGCGACCCGGGCAAGAAATAGCGCGTCAACTATTCTTTTACTTGTTCTGAATTTAGTGAAGAAAGACGCGCACGACGCGAAGTCTAAAGAAAACCGTTGGACTCACCGACTTGAACGTCGCACGGGAGACACGATGGTCACTCTCCCGGCCATGGCATGATGGAAGCCTTGGTAAATCCAACGAGTTTCCGCCACCAAGAACGAACTGCTGCATCTCGGTGGCAACTTGCATCACGCCTTTCCTCGTGCACGCTTCGCCTCACACAACTTCGAAGCGGGTTACCAATCCGTTTGAGAAGTGACATGTGCCTCTCCTCACACCACGATACAATGACAAGAGAAAAACGGAAGGACAGACGAAGAAAGAGATACGGGCGGTACACGGCAGAGACGGCCAACTTCAACCAAAGCGCACTTGACGCTGGGAACCGAACACAACTTCCCCACTCTGCCGACACCTGCTCGTCGTTTGAGCGACCAAGGGCAAGGCCCCTGGCCCCACTTAGTTGGGCGCCAAAATGTAGGGGTTAACTTCTACTAATTACTACTGCTAGCAGCGGCATCGCCGCTAGCAAACCCCCTGCAGTGGGTTCGAGCACTCAACGAGCAGAGAATGAGGTCGTCGCGTCCGCGCGCTAGCTATCTCAGCCATGCCATCGCCGCGCTGCCGCGCGCTTCGGCCCGCGGCCCGACTCGAGGCAGGGCAGCGCGAACCGTCGCACGCGGCTAAAGAGGAGAACATTAGGCGTCACTCTCCGTGCATGGTAATTTAATAAACATTAAATTAATACAAACAGTAACAAGGTCGAATTAGTCGAATTGAATATAAGTGACAGGACAAGAACGATTAACAACACGCGAACACACACGAACACAAAGGACAGTAACAAGGAACAACACGCGAACACACAATAACACAAAAATACACAAAGACCATGCAGGGAAGGAGAGCCTAACCCCGGCTAGCGCACCCGCGACCGCGAGCCCTTAGAAAAGGAAAATAGAAGAAGAACATACAGACAGGAGCGTCGGTCGCAGGTCGCCGCCGTGGTCGCTGGGGCTCGCAGAAGCACGCCATCCGACCGATGGCCTGGTCGGCCGGAGGGTCCCAAAAGTACGTGCGCACTTCTCCAAGTCCCAGCGTGTTCTCTCCAGGCATCTCCAAAACCAGAAACGCCAGAACGCGCAAACATTCTGGGAATTTCTCGCTGCCCAATGGCAGCCTGTGTTAAAACCACATGGGCGAAGCGGGTGGGCCCCCGCTCCGTCCAGCCGGGAAAGGGGGATGCGGCGACATTCCGTGCAAAAACGTGGCGTCGAGCGGGACGCGGCCCCACATCATATATATATATATATATATATATATATATATATATATATATATATATATATATATATATATATATATATATATATATATATATATATGGGTTGCCGGTGAACGCTTCTCCAACGCGAGCAGTCGGTCAGTCTCCAACGCGAGCAGTCGGACAACGGAGCAGTAAACTCGGCGAGAACTGCCGCAAACGAGTTCTAAGGAAGTAGGAGTAAATAGCATGTCTGAATCGAGAGCCACGCGTGTCCCTCAAACGTGTAGTGCATTGGCCATGATGCCTCATCCTCAATTCTGAGGCCTCCCTTATCTATGGCCAACTTGAGCACATGGCGCGCGGCGGAAATACACGAGCCATTTTAGAAGAATAGAGAGAGAACCGTTTCCAAGGGGGGCATAATGCAAGCTACATAAATGAGAATTGAAAAGCGTAATAATCGAAAGATCTCGCAGTTAACGTACATGAGAAGATTTTATCCCCCGAATTCGGGCTGTCCAGCTTGTTTTGTGCCAGTTGCAAGTTTTCGGAAGTTAACCCACCCTGTTCGAAGTCGGAACCTATAGTACCCGCAAACGGTCCTGCACTGGCAAGCCGTGAGGGACCTATGATGAATAAGATACAAAGAAAATTACAGCAAATCCACGGAGTGAATGATGATGAGTGGGCGAAGCTCGGGAAGTTCATCGTAGATCGTCCCGAGTTCCGGATTAATTTAGTTAACGCGCACGCTACGAATCCTCATGGTTCAACTATGCACAAGTGAAATCTCCCACCGGCACGTCATTGCAAGTCAAGATCCAGTGCCTATATATATATATATATATATATATATATATATATATATATGGGTTGCCGGTGAACGCTTCTCCAACGGGAGCAGTCGGTATTTCTCAATCAAGAAACTCGCTAGGAGACGCTGCCTGCGCCAACGTTCTCTCTCGCGGGCGAGCGCGTGCCGGGAGCCACGCGCTCGCCCTCGGCGCGTGCGTGCCTCCCGGCAGGCACGCGCCGGTGGCTACCTACTACTACTACATACATCGGGGACGCACGACCCCCGCCTTAAGGAGCTTCGCCCCTAAAAGTGGCCGCGTATCTCCGTGCTTCGCTGCAAATGTCGTCGAAAGACGATAGTCTTCTACCGGCCGTACTACATGAGTCCCGGTTCATCTGCGGTTCGGCACGAGCTTCGGGTGTCTGTTCAGCGGCCGGGTACGCTCGCTTAGCCTCTCGGTCAGTGACAATTCGCACATCGCGCACCTCGTCTGTTTCCTATTGCCTCCGGGCGCGCCTCGATTCACGATCTTTCGCTAGCCGCTGGGCTCGTTGCTCTGACGTTTCCTGGGCACACTTGAGACGACGGGCATCGGCACGCCGGCGCATCTCCCCTTCAATCTGCTCGTCGGTCTTTTCCCTGCGTTGTCTGGGCATGTCTTGTAGAGTGTGTTCTATATCATCAAATGGACATTTATGTTTTGCCTTGCCTCAGACAGCGCCCCGTCTATGTTGAATCAGCCGCATGTGTCTGGCATTGATGAAATGGAGGCAGCGCTGCGTGAGATATACGGACGCCATCTGGCCATGATATCGGGAAACGCAAGAAGCTTGTGTAGTACGCAGAGCTACTGGTAGGTGGAAGCACCGTGTCGTTTTACCGAAGCGTAGGAAACGTGCGCTTTTTCGTTCATAGCGTCGCATTTTTTAGCGCATCCTAACAAGCACGAGGGTCTTTAGAATTACGCATCTATGTATTTTCTACTAAAGGAGCACACCCTCTAACACTTACGTATTGATGTTGCGCCTCAGATATGCGTAATATTTGCTTTTTGGTCTACTGTGTTCACAATTTCTACTAAAGGAACACACCATCTAACACTTACGTATTGATGTTGCGCCTCAGATATGCGTAATATTTGCTTTTTGGTCTACTGTGTTCACAAGTATGAACGCAGCTACCAGTTCAAGATGGGTGGTCATTGAGGAAGGGCTAAACTTTCGCCATTACAGACAGAAAAGCAGGACTGACACACACACACAGGCAGACAGATAGACCAAAATTTGCCTGTCGTGTTGCTGCCCGTGTGATCTGTTATCTGCGTTGCCCTGGGGTCTCGTCTTCGTGACGTGCGCCCTCGGGTCCTTCTTCACGTCATCCGCGTCCTGCTGTCCCTCCCGGCCGCGCCACGGCACCGACCCCGTGATCGGGGACCACCCTGCTGAGCCGGTGATGTTCTCGGAGGCCTCCAAACCTGCCAGAGCCACCTGCAGAGCACCCAACGGACCTGAACCTAGGAGAAGCAGCGCCTGCGGCTGAGCCCGGCTGTCCTGCTGATACGAGAGTGCAGCGAGAGCTGCACGTGACCAGTCTACCAGACACGCCCCCCGTCCCGACGGCTGTTTTAGCCAGCGTGGCGCGCGGCACCGCCCACTAGCCATGGCTTCACAATTTAACTTCCCGGTGAGGGAGAACTGTTTCTTGTTTAATGTACCTGACGGTGACGTGTCGATTGATGACCTCATTGACGCGATAGAGCTTACCGCGGGAGATGATAGTGTATTGGTGCTCCACATGGGGGGTTCCAAATTTCTAGTCTGCACGAGAAACGCGAACCAGGCAACCAAGCTCATGGTGGCTGAGGGGTTCAGGCTAAACCACGAGAAGGTGGCGGTGGAAGCTGTCGGCCCACCTGTCACGTACGTGAACGTATATCGTCTGCCTGCATATCTCCCGGACGACGTGCTGACAAATGCGCTACAACAGTACGGCAAAGTTAAGAGTGTTACTTTTGCCACGGTCGCCACCAGGCAAAATAAACTAAACGGTGTAAGGGTAGTAAAGATGGAAATGAGCAAGCCGGTGCCCAACTTTACTACCATTCAGGGCCATAGGGTCATGTGCGAATACCGCGGCATGCGCCGGGTGTGTGCTCGGTGCGGCGACGACGGCCACATGGCCTCCGCGTGCACGAGGCCGTACTGCAAGCGCTGCGGTGTTTTCGGCCACGACACGGAGGGATGTGTCGAAGAGTGTAAGCGTTGCGGCGGCCACCACGGTACGCGGGATTGTTTCCGCCGCAGATCTTACGTTGCGGCAGCACGTGGCTTCCCGCCCGCGAGCGACCCACCCACCAACAGCGACCAGAGCAGCGAACCGGCCTTATCAAAGGCGTCGGCGTCTACGTCAGGCCTACAAGTCCTGAAGCCAAAATCCCCGCTCCCGACAAAGAAAAAGGCACCCAACTATTGGGACGGCGACAAGACCGAGGAGAACGATGCTAGGAGTGCAGCGACGTCGTCGTTAACACACCAAGGCGACCAGAGAGATGGTTCCGAGGACACGGCCAGCGTGACATCCGATAGCGACCACTTAGCTATATGCACTTCGGATTCTAGCTCAGCAGAACCGTCTCCAAATTCGTCTCCCTCGCCCACCTCCAGCGGCGAGGAGCAGGCTGTTGCCACGTTCGCCGCGAGCCTTGGAGCTGCCACGACCGAGTCGCCACACGCGAACAGCGAGAGCTTGGCACAGCCGCCTCTTGGGAGCAGTCGTGTGGCCAGCCTGGAGGACGCGCCTATCGTTAGTTGTGGACGTTACGTCCTCCCTCCCGAACACGCTTACGTTATCCCGGCGTCTGATCCCGGCCCAAGCCGCCAGGCGCTAGTTGATAGTAGGACGGAAGCTGCGCCCCCCACCGCGGGCGCATCCCAGCCCGGACTGAGTCAGCGGCACCGCTCCCGGTCACGTAGACGGCAGGGAGATAGAGATGAAAGCGAGAAGAAGGAGCGAGCTGGGAGCACCGAAAACAACTTACGTCGCTCCAAAACGGCCGTGGCTAGTAGTGACAGCGACGCGGCGCGCCGCGCCGAGTCCAAAAAGCCGCGGAAGGGTTCCTTAGGGGACGGCAGCCCTCCCCCGCGAGGAGACCCGAAGTCCTAACGCCTCCTCGCAGTCGTCTTCTTGTCCTCGACACCCCCCCCCTTTTTTTTTGTAATGGTTCGCGTCGCCTTTGAAATGGATCCCAACAACGCTCTCCCCTGCTTATCATGTCTGTGCTCGCAGCAAGGTACGCCCCCCCCTCTCTGTCGCCCAGCGCCTGGATGATAAGGCCCGGCCAGCTGCCTCTGCTATCTCGCCGATCGTCTGAGCGGCGTTTGCGCTTGACCGCCTTTCGGCTACCGTGCGCGCGCCTTTCCGGCACGAAAGGGGGAAGGTATAAGAAGCGTTATACTAACCCCACCGCAACGAGGTCGGCACCACTCCGCCTCCTTTACTCAGATGGTCTTGTATCAAAGACGCCCGGCAAGCGCCCACCCCTCTCCCCCCTTGCCTTTCCGCGCAGGCGCTCCTGAAGACCTCTCGCTGTCCACTCTGTAGGGTTCCTCCGTCCGTCGCCCTCCATCCCCCCCTACACCCTCTCGCCTTCTTCCACAACCCGAGCAGCGGTTGATGCCAACTTTTAAGTTCGCAACCTGGAACGTCCGCGGTTTTCGCGACAAGTCTAAGCAAAAGGACATTTTGTCGTTCGCCCAGGCTCAAGGCATCGACGTCCTCTTTATACAGGAGGCAAACTTCAGGTCCCCGCTAGACGTGGTCGCGTTTCGGCGCGATTTCCGCGTGGACGCGTTCTTTTCCTTGACTAGCTCCAGAGCTTGCGGATGGATCTGTTTGTATGGACACAAACAGCTGCTCTGCGGCATATTGGATTCCATCTGTTTGTTATGCATGGTCTGGACGTTTGGACAACGTAGTCTCTTCAACGGTTGCAGAGAGTGCTGCTATTGCTGCTGCACTACGCAAACTGAAGAATGGACCCACAAATCAAGCCGTCATTCTCACAGACTCAAAGTCGGCAATTCAACAGCTCTCTCGTGGAACTCCTGGAAACAAGTTCTGCCGACAATCATTGGTCTCACTGAAAACAGCAGCCCAAAGAGGAATTAGGATAACTTTCCAGTGGATACCTTCGCATGTTGGTATCAACGGCAACGAAAAAGCAGATGCCCTAGCCAACGCAGCGCTTTCACGACAACCGACGATAAGAGCTCCTATTAATCAGATATCAGCAAAACAATCAATTCGTGATCATTTCCGTTCTTTGTGGAAGCCACCACACCAGCCTTGTGTGACTAAAGGACTTAGCCGCAGCGAATCAACTTTACTGTACCGAGTCAGAACGGGGTCAGCATGCACTCCCGCATGGTCTTTTAAAGTTAGGGGCGCTGCTTCGCCATTGTGCACGGAGTGCAATGAACTGGGAGACATTGACCACTACATCTGGTCCTGCAAGCGCTTTTGCACCGAGAGAACAGCATTCATGGATAACATGCAAAAAAGAGGGCTTGCGCATGGGAGCACTGAAGAAATTATATATCCGGAAGGGACACGGTCGGTTCGCAAGAAGGTGTCAGCTCTGCTTGTAGCGTTTCTTCAAGAGACAGGATTGAGTGACACGTGGTGAACAATGCGACATGGACAGAGACGCTCGGGCGGAGCAATTGCCGGCCAGATCTGCCAGGCTAACACCGCCTGTAGCCACAACACCACTACTACTACTACTACTACTTGCGGAGTGGGCGTTATCTTTGTCTCCGGCCGTTTCCGTCAGAAATCTCACTGCACCTTCGGCGCGGACGGGCGTATGATAATGCTCGACGTCTACATAGAGGGCAAGAGAGTCCGCTTTATCAACTTATACGCCCCCGTTACGCGGTCGGACACGAACAGTTTTTTCAAAGATCTGCACCAACTCCTACTGGAGCCCCTTCCACACGTCCTGCTCGGCGACTTTAACTGCGCCGTGGACTCCCAGCGCGACGTCAGGGGACGCGGCCAGGGCAGTTCGACATACCAAGCCAAGGAGCTGGTTAAGATCCTCCGACACCTGAGCCTCACAGATGTCTGGGTGCACCTACATAATGATCATTTCGGCCCAACTAGACTATCAAAGACCAGTGCGAGCAGGATCGACCGTACCTACTTGCCGGACTACCTGCTCGCCTCCGTGGTAGATTGCGAGGTTGTCGATCTCCCGGGCAACCTCTCAGGGAAATCTGACCACCTCCCATTGGCAAAAACGGTGAGAGGCTCCCCTGGTTTTAGCAGCCGCAACCTCGGCTGGCGACTCGATCCCTCCCTGCTACACGACGAGGTCTGCGTCCAGCGGGTCAGAGACAGCATCCGGGAGTCGCTGGAGAACGTGCCCTCATTAACTCCTCATGTATGGGACAGCCTGAAAGAAGGCTGGAAGAAGCTTCTTCAGGAGGAAGGCAGGGACAGAAAGCGACGACTCTAGGCCCAAATGGGAGAAATCTTACGCAGAATGCGGATCGTGAAGGAGGCTGAGTCGCTCACTTCTTGTACAAGAGAGTACCTCGAAACTCTTCAGGTAACCTACTCTCACCTGCTGCAACTCAAGACACGGAGACCTGCAAAGGAGCCCGATCCCCCAGACTCTTCTACCGACCCGGGTTCGAGAGACGTGTACGGGAATGGTGGCGTGAAAATTACGGAGGCGAAGCGACTGGACGGATCACTCACCTCAGACCCGGGAGAAATAGCAGACATTTTCCGCGAATATTTCTCGACACAGTTTCATGAACCCGGCTTGGCCGAAGAGAACCCCAACAGGATGCAGATCAGCGAGCTTTGTCGAGACCTCCGTCGCCCAGGCGAGGAGGAGCTCACCGACCTATGCTGTGAAGCCTCAATGGAGGAACTGCGCAGTGCTATCCGGAATATGCCATCAAACTCAGCCCCAGGATCAGACGGCCTCACGGCAGGTTTTTATGCCACCTTTCTGGATACTCTAGGTGAAACTCTGCTCTCACTGGTGAACGTGATCCTCACGCAGCACAAGAAGCCGGACTCTTTCAGGGTAGGGCGGATTGTGATGCTCCTCAAGGATGGCGCTCCAGCAGACGAACCGGCGTCGTGGCGCCCGATCACGTTGCTGAATGTGGACTACAAGATCATGGCATCCATAATAAACAGCAGGTTGAAGGCCCTGCTGCCAAACATCATCTCCCCGTTCCAATCATGCGCCGTGCCCGGACGGTCAATCTTTGCAAATTTAACGGCCACCAGAGACATCTTCGAATACGCCGCACGGAAAAAACTCTCGGGCGCCTTCTTTTCTCTTGATCAGGCGAAAGCCTTCGACAGAGTGAAGCACAACTACTTACTCGGTGTACTGCGCGAGTTTGGCTTCCCAGCAGACTTCGTCGCGCTGGTGAGACTCTTGTACAGTGACTTGACAGGCAACGTCGTCGTGAACGGCTCCATAACGGCGGGTTTCGACTACACGAGGGGCATAAGACAAGGATGCGCGCTGGGCCCAACTTTCTTTATAATCTCTCTCGAGCCGTTGCTGGCGATGCTAGCCAGCAATGAGCGCATCAGGGGGTTCCCCCTGACGGGGACTGGCGAGATCAAAGTCCTGGCTTATGCTGATGACATCTCCCTTTTCGTACGTGACACCCGGAGCCTTCGAGAATTTTGGAACACCTTTAACCGCTACGCTGAAGTCTCAGGGGCGAAAATAAATGAGGGGAAGAGCAAGGCGTTGCTGTTCGGCTCCTTCCCCAGAGAGTCGTTAGGGGAAATCCAGACGGTTTCGATGGTGAAGGTGCTGGGCATCTACTTCACGTGTGACGGCGTCGCGGAGGCAACGTGGCAGAGAGCTCTGGAGAGGGCCCACCTGGTGGCAACCCGTATCCAGCACCTTGACCTCACACTCCGAGAGAAGGCCCTGGCGGTCAAAACAAGCGTATGTGCTTTCGCAAACTACGTCTGCCGAGTCGCTGTCATGCCATCGAAAACAGCAAGCCAGCTGAACAGCGTTATTAATACGCTCCTTTGGGATGGAAAACCCGCACCGGTAAAACGGAACCTCCTGCAGTTGCCGGAGAGCGAGGGAGGCTTAGGACTTCCTCACGTCATGACAATAGGTAGGATCCTCGCTTTGAAAACGGTCCGGCTGCTTTATCAGGCGAGCGACTTCTTCGGGAAGGGCCTCTTACTGTACTGGTGTAGCACGAACACCAAGTACCTCGATGCGGACAGGCACACTGGCCCGGTGGCAGAATTCCCTTCCCCGTTTTACAAGATGACGGCAAACACCAAGCGCATGCTGGATAAGGAAGCCCCCTCCTGTGACATCGACAGAGACCCGCCTGCGCGCATCGCGGAAACTCTAACGCGCAGCCAGCTCTCGCCGGAGGAATGCAGGAAAACAGCAACCTGGAAGCGGTCAAAAGCGAAGCTGAGTCGCGGCCTCCCAAGGGAGGTTCACGACTTCATGTGGAAAAAGAATTGGAAGGTTCTCCCGACTCGAAAAAGGTTGCACCGGTTCGGCATAGTTCCCCTCGACTCGCTGCCCGAATTGCCGCGCGGAAGAAACGACGGCGCACGCGCTTCAAGAGTGCGCCGCAGCGAAACCCGTGTGGCGCTTAGTAGCCAAGGACTTCGGCATAAGGCACCCCCCAGCTCTTGGACGGAACAGAGGTGCTTTCGCCAGGCTGGTGGTTGCCTGCACACTCTTCGTAATCTGGAAACGGCGGTGCCTGGCGGTGGCGAGAAACACTTCAGTAAGAGCTGCCTACCCCGCGGTTTCCCGGATCAGACGGTTGCTCTGGGGTTTTCTAACTCGAGAACTCGAGGCCTCCGGGGAGGAAATGTTTCTCCGCCGCTGGCACACAAGGTTTTTCCTAGTTAAGAATGGGCGCATTTCACCCCCCATTGTGCCTTACTAACCCCCCCCCCCCCCCCCCCCGGTGACATCTTGCGCTAAAACGAACCTCTGAGGTGTTCTTTGTAATCGGCAGTGTCCGTAAATACCTACACAATTAGCGTGTGCTTTTACTGTTTTTTTTTACTCATGGAAACAGGGGTTTTCTATTGTATAAAGTCTCGGACTACTCCCCTGCATATGCGTACGCCTCTTCTGTGTTTAAGCAGCACATGAACTAGCCGCTCACCCCAGTACACGTGGCCCGCTAGAATACACGTTTTAGATTCCGTGCGCGTGCGTCTGCGCCCCATAGTTCAGCCAAGCGGCTATTAAAAACTGTATAATGGTCTTTTCTTTCCTTTTTTTGTATCGGACTCTCCTCGTACTACATAGCGATGCGAGACTCCCGGTATTTTTTTTGTATTCGCGAATCCCATGTGATTGTTGTGTGTTAAAAGAGTTGTGTCGAATAAACTTCCCTTTGTGACCAAAATTTCTGCGTTGAAGTATCCCAAGAAAGACTACTGTCTTTAAAAGAAGGCCTTCGCACGCTGGTGTGACGTCACGCTAGTCGGATGGGCCGCACAGTCGACGCCGTCGGCGTCTCCGCGACTCAGCGCCTTGCGGTTACTATATGGCTTCGGAAAATCAGCGCTGTCCTAAGTGACAGCAACCTAGCAATATATCTGCTTCCGTTCCAAAGCAAGACACGTAGAGCTTACGCAAAAATAAGGGGAAGCCGCTTGTTCACCAGTCAGATCATCATAGAAAGTAACATTCTCTCATAATTTGATTACTTTGATTTTGATCAAATCCATCAGTGAATGAACTTTGACTGGCGACATTTTTTTCTTTTTTCGTGTATTGTAACATGACCTCTTATTGTTCCTGCGGACATTTGGCCGACGCTAAGATAAGAAAACTGCATGCTGCTTAGTCTCCTTTGGCAATTAGCGGAACGAAAAAAAGAGCAGAACTGTCTCTTGAAGACACATGTAATATATTTTATTCACAAAGGGCAAAAACTGGACTCTGAAAGAAACATCTTAAATTTTCCATATACATACATCATTCTTACTTTTGCCTTTTGTAAAACAGTCCTCGCTAGACACACGCATATCGAGACTCATTGGCGAACGTCTTGTCATTAAAGGGTCACGTACAACTGACTCTAATATAGAATAAGATTCCATTTTTCTTGTAATTCTTCCTTGTGTTTCTTTTATTTCCGCCCGCCTTGTTTGCGGGATATTTAGGTCTTGTTCAGCCGGTTTTTGCTGTAGTCGATGAAGTTACAGCAGCAGTAGTAACAAAGCCAGCCGTGTAATAAAAAAATGATTGCAAGTGAACCTCATCAATCAGTAATGTTACAGTCTTTTCATGCTCTTTATATGTGCTTACAATATGCTTTGCATAGAAAAAATAACTAGATTCCGGCTTCTCCGTTGCAGGGCTTACATCGTACAATGAAAAGAGTCTTCTGATCGTATCAGGATGAGGCATCTTAAGCTTCATCGACGTTCTCAAGAATCTGTATACATGAGATGAAAATGGCTAGGAAAAGGGCTAGGAAGGCCAAAAAATCTGGGGATATTGGCCAGCATCATTCAAAACAAGATCACCGTGACTCTTCAACAGTTTAATTGAGCACTTCCAAATGGCATTATTGCAACTCGCACGCGAAATCTTTTCCACTTCCTCTAGCAACGTTGAAAGCAATGTCAGTAAATGACGGGCCTTTTCAGAGTTCTCAGTGCTGGTATCCTTATCTGCCTGTTCGATTACTTGTAACACACTTTTCAAATCTCTGAAGTCGCACAGCTTTTCAGGAACTAACACACGACCACACTTCCTCACACCAGCTTCACCAAAATATACTTCGCGCAGGTCCGTGGACACGCGATCACCGAAGCATGAACTGCAGGAGTAGATTGAAGTGCAAAGTCTCAAACGAAAACCTTGGGGCCCTTGTTAATTGCTGTCCAGAAGTCCGAACTCTAAAAGCTTGGCAAGGCGTTCAGCAAGTCCCCAAAACTAGCAATATTTTTTGCGTCCTCTTCTGCTTGGGTTTGCTGTGAAAGTATCATTGCCTTTTGGAAAGATGCGGCTTTCAAACGCGCTCTTTTCGCATCAGGCACATCTCTCACGCGCGCTTGCGGGCGCGATAAACAGGCAGCGCAGTTGGGAAACAAGCTCGGAACTGCACTTTTCTTGAGACGAATGTTTTTTAGGGCGGTGTCGACCACTTTTCCTGTCTTGACGTCCGTGTAAGATACCCTATTCGTTGGCGAGAAGTCCTTCCTAGGAACAGCTCTGGCGCATGCTGCCCGCACCGTTGGGTCAGATGAGAATTTGTGCAATCGGACACTTGGTCCTCCGTCGTAATTGGACTTGCAGTTCGGTGCGCAACAACATACACGCATCCTTGAGCTTCCGTGTACGAAGAGTCACGCATAATCGAAGAAAAAGTGGCAGATCCCACGAAAAAGTGGCAGATCCCACGCAGTGGGAATCAAGGAAATGCGAAGCACGCATAAGGAACGTAAAATGGATTTGCATTGTTGTCTAGCTGTACCGAGTTTGGTACATATCAAGTTAACGAAACGGCCGCAAGAGCACCAAGACTGTGGCATGAAAACCATGCCGCTCATACACGCATGTCATGATTCTAACGTTATGACTTGTCATTTACGTTCGTCATGCAGTCGTGTTGTGCCATAGCAATTTTGGTATACATCCCTTTAAGGAAACGAGTGGCATGTAGATCATGCCGCTAATGACATGCATGTCACGATTTTCATGTTATGACCTGTCATTTATGATCGTCATGCAGTAATGTTGTGCCAAACCAATTTTCGTATAGGCTCCGTGCAGTCGAGTTTTCCATGTGCGACATCAGCGCCAGAATGCACAGCCTGGCGGAGAGAAGAAGCAAAATTGGGCAGACTGTGACAGAAAAATACGCGAAGGCGATGCGCGTCTCCAACTCTATAGCAGCAGCGACCGCCCGTCCCACCTTCTTTCGTTTTATTTCCTTTGAGTCGCGCGCTCCAAACCTGCGGCAAACTGTTCCAAAGGGCGACGCCGCGAGCGTTCGTGTGGTTCGCAGCACGCCCGGAAAGCAGCGAAGAAACGCACGCGTCGCTGTCGCCTCGGTTTCCACCGTGCGCGCGCGTCTCATACGTGCAACCCAAGCGGCCAATGTCAGCGATACTGAGCCGTCCGACGAGAGCTACGTAGCGCCCTCTGGTCAGTAGACGGAGCCCATACATCCCATTAACGAAACGGCAGTACAGCGCCAGGACTACGGCATGTAAATCATGCCGGTCATGACACGCGTGTCATGATTCTAGTGTTATGACCTGTCATTTACATTCGTCATGCTGTCGTGTTGTGCCATAGCAATTTTGGTATACATCCCATTAACGAAACGCCTCGCATGTAAATCATGCCGCCCATGACATGCATGTTATGCTTTTCATGTTATGACCTGTCATTTATGTTCGTCATGCAGTCATTGTTGCATACCAGTTATCCTACACATCCCACTAACGAAACGGCCAAGAGAGCACCAAGACCGTGGCATGTAAATCATGTCGCTCATGACATGCATGTCATGATTTTCACGTTATGACCTGTCATTTACGTTCGTGATGCAGTCATCTTGTGGCATGCTAGTTTTCGTATACACCCCGTTAACGAAACGCGTGGCATGTAAATCATGTCGACCATGACATGCATATCATGATTTTCATGTTGTGACCTCTCAATCATGTTCGCCATGCAGTCATGTTTTTCGTATACATCCCATTAACCAAACGGCCAGGAGAGCACCAAGACCGTCGCATGTAAATCATGTCACTCATGACATGCATATCATGATTTTCGTGTTATGACCTGTCATTTATGTTTGTGATGCAGTCATGTTGTGGCACGCCAATTTGAGTATACGTCCCATTAACGAAACGCGTGGCATGTAAATCATGTCACTCATGACATGCATGTCATGATTTTCATGTTATGACCTGTCATTTATGTTCGCCATGCAGTCATATTGTGGCATACCAATTTTTGTACACATCCCATTAACGAGACGACCAGGAGAGCACTAAGACTGTGACATGTAAATCATGCCGCTCATGACACGCATGTCATGATTTTCATGTTATGACCGGCCATTTATGTTCGTCAGGCAGTCACGTTGTGCCATACCAATTTTTGTATACATCCCATTAACGAGACGGCCAGGAGAGCACCAAGACTGTGACATGTAAGTCATGCCGCTCATGACACGCATGTCATGATTTTCATGTTATGACCGGCCATTTATGTTCGTCAGGCAGTCACGTTGTGCCATACCAATTTTTGTATACATCCCATTAACGAGACGGCCAGGAGAGCACCAAGACTGTGACATGTAAGTCATGCCGCTCATGACACGCATGTCATGATTTTCATGTTATGACCTGCCATTTATGTTCGTCAGGCAGTCATGTTGTGCCATACCAATTTTCGCATACATCCCATTAGCGAAACGGCCAGGAGAGCACCAAGACCGTGGCATGTAAATCATGCCGCTCATGACATGCATATCATGATTTTCATGTTATGACCTGTCATTTATGTTCGTCATGTAGTCATGATGTGGCATACCAATTTTCGTAAACATCCGATTAGCGAAACGGCCGGGAGAGCACAAAATCGTAGGCGGCTAGATAGATAGATAGATAGCTACGCTCAAACTCGCCGAAGTTCGCTAAGAAATGCTTCGCATTTAAAAGAAAGCGCGTTTACGGCGCAGCATGCTCCATGCAATGCCGCTCTAGCGTTTCCTTCACGGAGAAATATATTTTGCTGAACGCGCGCCGCGTTTCAGGAACGCCCATCCTACATGCGTGACGTAACTGACAAGGAGAGGAGGTGATGCTGAGGCCTTCTCTTTTTTTCACTTTATTGATATTTTTCCAAGTAGAAGCAGAATTACAAGCTAACTGCATGGAAATGTTATGAAAGTAGGTTTGTCTGGCCTTTTGGATCTCCTTATTTAGAAGATTATGTATTTTTTTGAAGGTACTAAGTAGTTGTGGGTCACGAGAAACTAGGAAAGCATTATACATTACATTCTTTTCAATAATTTGATGCAACAGGTCCCGTGTGATCCATGGCTCTCTAATTTTTTTAGATGGCGGTGGGTAATTCGAGGGAGCCTATGGTTCTGATGTTTCAAGCCAATTTAGTGGTGGTAGAGATTCCAAAGAAAAGGAAAAAGGCGCTAATTTCTGTCTCCCATACTGGTGACACGGCTAAGCGCCTTAGGCAAAGGGGATAGGGGACATAAAGGTATAGGAGAAGAGAGAGTTGGGCAGCAGCAGCACGAAGCACGTCCCGCCGCGCGCAAAGGCAGCCGGTGGTTAGACAGTGGCCTCACCAAAGCAATGGCGTTTCCGCCGCCGGCAAATGTTGCTACTCGCTCGGCACGGCACTGGCCAGCGCGCTCGTAAGCGCAAGGATCACGCCGCTCCGCGGGTTGTCAGCCGGAAGTTCTTCGGCAACGGACCTCAGGGTGACGAGGAGGTGCTCGATGAGGGCATCTCGTGGATCCGCTGAGGGCGCGGTCGGTGGAGCAGCAGGCGGCGCCGTAGCTGCTGGGATTGCTGCAATAGTGATGCGACGGCGCGGCGCAGGCACCGGGCGGCGACTGCCACGGTCGTCGCGGTGTTGCTCGGGTGGGCTAGCCTTTAATGCAGCAGCATAAGAGCGCACCTCGCGGGTCTCTTCCCGTGCTGCCGCTTTGACCGCCCGTCTCGAGAGCGGCGTAGGCGATGAGGCGAGCAGGGTTGCCACGCGCCTTTCCTCCGGCCACCTGGGGCAAGTAGGATTATCGGCGGCGTGGCTCCCGCTGCAGTTGACGCACCGCGGCTTGCACTGCTCGCTGGCCTGATGTCGACGGCCACAGCAGATGCATTCGCCGGCTCGCTGGCATGCCTCGGAAACGTGGTCGAGGCGTCCGCATTGCCGGCACTGTAGTGGGCGCGGCCTTACCTGTCGGACTCGCAGCCACAGTCCCCGAAGCTTGACGAACTCGGGAGGGACCGAAGTTCCGAATCGTGCCTTGACGGCGCGACCCTCCCTTGTTGTCGAGAGCACGGGTGTGGCCGAGTCCATTTCGTCAAGCAGCTCTTCGATGGTGATGTCGCCGTCCACCCCGTAGACGCAGACCAGGCTGCAGGAGCGATGATCGGTTGGTTCCCGGGCGGTAACGGGGATGCCGTTGAGCTCCGTGATGGTAAGGAGCTCCGCCAGGTACACCGATGACGACGCGTCCGCCGCCACGATGTTTCGACGGTGGTTGACACGCAATGCCGTCACACCCGGCCGCGCAGAGAGCGCCGCAGCCAGCGCGAGGCGAGGCGATCCCGCGAAAGAACCACCGGGAGAGGAAGGACGGTAGAGCACGGTCGCCACCGCTGCCGGGTCGGTCGCAATGGCCACGGCTACCAGTGCCCTCGCTCGCCGGCGTGCAGCTTTGGAGACGACCACTTGGAAGTCGTCCTCAGCAGGCACGGGGAGAGGGCTAGGGCGCGGACGGATTGCCGGAGTGCTGGGAGGTCTCGGGGTTGGCGGGGCCTTAGCTGCTTCGGGCGCGGAGACGCGGGGCTGTGTTCGCGGCTGCCTCTTCCGCTTTTGCCTTGCCCGCCAGTTTTTCCTGCAGAAGAAATGCACGGCCGCCTTGGGGGGGCCTGCCGCGACGTCGACGTGGCTGGCAGTAGTGGTAGACGAGTGCGCTACGCACGTGGTGGCTGCTGGCGACGGTGGAACGGGAGCGTCGCTCATGGCTTGCTTCCGTGGGCCGTCGTCGTCGCTCGCTTCGTGGGGGCGCTTCCTTGTTATGGTGCACTCCATGTCCTCTTCATCCGGGGACGCGGGAAGAGGAACGGCAGCGGAAGCGTCGGCGGTGCTCGATGCAGGGGTTGCAGCTACATCCCCGGCAGGCGCTGGCTCGGTAGGCGCAGGAGCGTTGGCGAGCTCCTGAGTTGCCGACGCGGCATGCCGCTCTAGCACTTGCTGCTTCTGCTTCTGCCAGGCCATGAACCTTTTCAGGCTCTCGTCGAGGGAAAGGCTCAGGTCGTCCTGGAAGGTGTCCGACTCGTCGTCCATGGTTGCGTCACGAGGAATCAGAGCAGCACCACGCACGAGGACACCAGGTCCCTCAGTCACAGTCCAACGAGGAGATCGCGGGACGCAAGCAAAGTCGGCGAACGCGGCGCCGTACACTTGCGAGCGTTGCGGCCACGCGGCCGCTTACTGCGGTGTCGAGCTTGCAACTCCTCTGCCTTTCAAGCCAATTTCGGGAAACCTTCCTATCTCTTCCCTATAGAACTGCAGGAAAACCATCCTTGCGCCTCATTAGACTTCACCGTTCGCACACCACACAAAACGGACGCCATTCTATCGCGCCCACTGTTTTGCCTCCCAAAATACAGTTCGCGTTTGCTTGGTCTTGAATCATCACTTCAAATTTGGCATCCCCGAGCCTCTTAGGACTATGCAGCCAGCTGTTTCGATCTGACTGGCGTGCGAAACGTACAATGATGCCTGTGGTCCGGTCCGCCTTAGAAGGAAGGCAGTGTATTACGGTAACATCATTTTCTGCAGAGCGGGCATCTCAATTGATGCAGCAGCTGGATTGACCTTTTCCAAGAAGTTCTCATGCTGCGCCTTACGAATTCTATGAAACTCCAGATTTAGCTTTCTGTTATGCCGCCCTAGTTCATTCAGTTCACCATTATGTCTCGGATTTCTTTAGTACTCGAGTTTGGTTCTGAGGAATCAACTTTCCGTTTCACATCTGACAACTTGTTCACCTGTTCCTTAGGGGCTCCAAGTACACTGTCATACTTGTCAGACAACATATGAACACTGGCCTCGATGTGGACAACAGTATCTTCCAGGTTTTAAATGCGAAGCATTTCTTAGCGAACTGCGGCGAGTTTGAGCGTATCTATCTATCTATCTATCTATCTATCTATCTATCTATCTATCTATCTATCTATCTATCTATCTATCTATCTATCTATCTATCTAGCCGCCTACGATTTTGTGCTCTCCTGGCCGTTTCGCTAATCGGATGTTTACGAAAATTGGTATGCCACATCATGACTACAGGACGAACATAAATGACAGGTCATAACATGACAATCATGATATGCATGTCATGAGCGGCATGATTTACATGCCACGGTCTTAGGGCTCTCCTGGCCGTTTCGCTAGTGGGATTTATGCGAAAATTGGTATGGCACAACATGACTGCCTGATGAACATAAATGGCCGGTCATAACATGAAAATCATGATATGCATGTCATGAGCGACATGATTTACATGCCACGGTCATGGTGCTCTCTTGGCCGTTTCGTTAGTGGGATGTGTAGGAACATTGGTATGCAACAATATGACTGCATGACGAACATAAATGACAGGTCATAACATGAAAAGCATAACATGCATGTCATGGGCGGCATGATTTACATGCCACGCGTTTCGTTGACGGGACGTATACGAAAATCGGCATGCCACAAGATGACTGCGTCATGAACGTAGGTATGCAACCAATATGACTGCAGTGACGAAACATAAAGGACAGTCATAACATGAAAAGCATAACATGCATGTCAGGGGCGGCATGATTTACATCCACGCGGTTTTCGTTGACGGGACGTATACGAAAATCGGCATGCCACAAGATGACTGCGTCATGAACGTAAATGACAGGTCATAACATGAAAACATGACATGCATTTCATGAGCGACATGATTTACATGCCACGGTCAGGTGCTCTCTTGGCCGTTTCGTTAGTGGGATGGTAGGAACATTGGTATCAACAATATGACTGCATGACGAACATAATGACAGGTCATAACATGAAAAGCATAACATGCATGTCATGGGCGACATGATTTACATGCCACGCGTTTCGTTGACGGGACGTATACGAAAATCGTCATGCCACAAGATGACTGCGTCATGAACGTAAATGACAGGTCATAACATGAAAATCATGACATGCATGTCATGAGCGACATGATTTACATGCCACGGTCATGGTGCTCTCTTGGCCGTTTCGTTAGTGGGATGTGTAGGAACATTGGTATGCAACAATATGACTGCATGACGAACATAAATGACAGGTCATAACATGAAAAGCATAACATGCATGTCATGGGCGGCATGATTTACATGCCACGCGTTTCGTTGACGGGACGTATACGAAAATCGGCATGCCACAAGATGACTGCGTCATGAACGTAAATGACAGGTCATAACATGAAAATCATGACATGCATGTCATGAGCGACATGATTTACATGCCACGGTCATGGTGCTCTCTTGGCCGTTTCGTTAGTGGGATGTGTAGGAACATTGGTATGCAACAATATGACTGCATGACGAACATAAATGACAGGTCATAACATGAAAAGCATAACATGCATGTCATGGGCGACATGATTTACATGCCACGCGTTTCGTTGACGGGACGTATACGAAAATCGGCATGCCACAAGATGACTGCGTCATGAACGTAAATGACAGGTCATAACATGAAAATCATGACATGCATGTCATGAGCGACATGATTTACATGCCACGGTCATGGTGCTCTCTTGGCCGTTTCGTTAGTGGGATGTGTAGGAACATTGGTATGCAACAATATGACTGCATGACGAACATAAATGACAGGTCATAACATGAAAAGCATAACATGCATGTCATGGGCGGCATGATTTACATGCTAGTCGTTTCGTTAATGGGATGTATACCAATATTGCTATGGCATAACACGACAGCATGACGAACGTAAATGACAGGTCATAACATTAGAATCATGACACGCGTGTCATGACTGGCATGATTTACTTGCCATGGTTCTGGCGCTATACTGCCGTTTCGTTAATGGGGTGTATGGGCTCAGTCTACTGACCAGAGGGCGCTACATAGCTCTCGTGGGACGGCTCAGTCGCACATGGTGGAAACCGAGGCGACAGCGACGCGCGCGTTTCTTCGCTGCTTTCCGGCCGTGCTGCGAACCACACGAACGCTCGCGGCGTCGCCCTTTGGAACAGTTTGCCACAGGTTGCGAGCGCGGGTCTCAAAGTAAATAATAAAACGAAAGAAGGTGGGATGGGCGGTCGATGCTGCTATAGAGTTGGAGACGCGCATCGCGTTCGCGTATTTTCCTGTCACAGTCTGGCCAATTTTGCTTCTCTCCGCCAGGCAGTGCATCCTGGCGCTGATGTCGCACATGGAAAACTCGACTGCACGGAGCCTATACGAAAATTGGTTTGGAACAACATGACTGCATGACGATCATAAATGACACGTCATAACATGAAAATCGTGATATGCATGTCATTAGGGGCATGATCTACATGCCATTCGTTTCCTTAAATGGATGTATACCAAAATTGCTATGGCACAACACGACTGCATGACGAACGTAAATGACAAGTCATAATGTTAGAATCATGATATGCGTGCATGAGCGGCATGGTTTACATGCCACAGTCTTGGTGCTCTTGTGGCCGTTTCGTTAATTCATATGTACCAAACTCGGTATAGCGAGACAACAATGCAAATCCATTTGATGATGATGATGATGATTGTGGTTCGGTTAGGAAAGGACGCTAATTTCTGCAGCCCATGTAGGGAGCACGGCTAATACCCTAGTTACACGGGCACGCTAACCTCAGTTTCGACAAACCTCAGTTCCCACAAACCATAGTTAGTTACAGTTAGACGGCGAGCCTAACTGCAGTTACCCCCTAACCATGGTTGCTCCGAACTGAGGTTGGCCAGCTCAGTTGGGGCATCTAACTGGCAAAATGGCGGCACCCACGACGGCGGTCGAAGGCGGCATGGCTCTACCAGCGGAAGCCGAAACGTGTTCCCAAAGGCGCGTCAACTGGTCTGTCTCTACAACAGAACTTTTGATACGCCTTTGGGAAGACAATCTCGCTGCGCTGCGCTCTAACACGCGCAACGCGCGTGTTTACGACAGCATGACGCGGGACTTGAACGCGCGCCTGCCTGCAGGCGCAGTGCCGTTTACGTCGAAGCAGGTGCGCCAGAAGCTCGAAAACCTAAACAAGCACTATCGGTAAGTACGAAAGCTTTTTCACTAATCACGTTGTGGTTTGTGTAGCGGTAGCGTGTTTGCTGATAAGGTTCGCGCTGTTGCTGCTGCCACCGGCACGCGTAAGCCCAACCTTATGTAAAAGCGTTTCTCCCGTATAAATTTAGGGTAGGCAAAAAACGCGTTTGCCTTGTTTAGAAAGCGAGCGCGTGCGTTTTCGCCGCGCTACGCTGCGATGTACCCACTTTACCCTCGGTGCCACAGCCAACAGTATAAAAGCTGCCGGTGTTGATTTCATGTACACCTGTCCGAGTGCTGCTGAACGGCGCGCCACCGAGTCCGTACGATTGTCGTAAACAGTGTCCTTGGTTGCTCAAAACAGACAAGCAAAGGAGAACATACACAAAGCGCGTATTCCGACTTTTGCCTGTGTTCTTGTGTCATGTACTTTTATTCCACCTCGTGTCCACCTACCAGAGCAAGAGATACTCTGCAGCAGTCATCAGCGTATGCAATAAGTTCCCACCCCACTGAGCTAAATTGCAGTAGTAATTGTGTACATTCTGAAAACACCTAATCTGCTAGTATGTTGCAATGCCTGCCATCATTTACATGCTTTCTGTGGCCAGTTGCAATTGAGCAAGGTCTCGCGATTGCTTAATGCGGAGCCGGCCCGTCTCACATTGTGTTAACTTTGATAAATATACTGAACAGTTTTATATTTTAATAAGGTGTTTTGTTGTGCTACAGGTTCATTTGCACGCTGTGTGGCATTTCATGCTCTAAGGAAAGTTTCTTTTAGGAAGCTGAGACGTTGCGGCACCACAACAGGCTCAAAAGGGGTGGAGTGGCCGTATTATTGGCTGCTTCATTCCTTCTTGGGCACCCTCCCTGTCAACGACAGCAGCCTCGTGGAGGAGAGCGTGGAGGTAACTGCCATTTTTAATAATGAAATCTCTACGCATAGGGCAGGTTGGCATACAGATTCATTAGCACGCTCAAAGCTCAAGATATAAGTGAATGACTGTGCAATTGAATGTGCATAAACATGAGTGCAGATGGGTCACAGTGGCAGTGAATATATGGTGTGTGCCAGTTAGTGCAAACACAGATGGAAGAGCAGTGGGTGCATTTTATAGGTATTACAAATGCAGCTTTTTAGTGCCCGTAAGGGGTACTTAAATGTTCCCTTTAGGAAAATTAAATTTTGCAATAAGTACAATAAACTGTTGCCTAATTCTTTCATGTTGGACATATTGAATATATGTAATCCATTTTCGCAGTCAGACCTCCATGTAGCACTTGCTTACGGTACCTGAAAGGCAATAAATAAATATTGTGGAAGCGTCGCTGCATTGTTCTGTCCTGGATACGCAAGAGAATACTTTTCTGTCAGTGTATATACTGAATCCGACAAGAACAAGTACGGCTCCTTGCATCTATAATCCCAGTAGTTTATTTGCATATGGAAGTGAACTAGTGTACTATAGTGCATTTTATAGCCATACCTGAAAACGTGCTTTACTGCGGACAGCAAGCTTCCCTTTTCAGCCCTTCCGCCATTCCGTTATGCCATAACATTGTGCATAATGTGATGTGCAACAACTGGTCCTTCAAACATTGTTGAACGTGGCAGCACATATGTTTATTTAAACTGCTTCAAAGGGTGAAGTACGTTACAGAGATAAGTTGCTACATAAAATTGTAGTAGGAATGTTAATCAAGATTGCACCGTAAAACATCAAAACACACACTACGAACTTTCACAAAAAATTACTAAGGAGTACAATACTTTTATGAATGTCATGCAGTGTACAATCATGAGCTGATGCAGGAATGCAATCACACTCTTTGGAGGTATGTGGCGTGAAGATTGCGACACAGCTTGTAGTGTAAAGGATAGCATTCCATCATGTGTCACATACTGCAACTTCAACAAGCATGTCGAGCCATTGATATCCTGTCCTATCAGTCATGTTAAGTCACATATTCTTACCCAGACATGAAAGTTTTGGTATATACCAAGTGAATGAGACAAGCACGCTTGATGTCATGTGATCATTCGTATCATTTGTGTTGGTTGACACAAGAACAATGGCCACTTTCGCATTTCATGAGAAAAAGCTGTAGGCAAAACATCTTACAGCAAGTTTAAAGTTTCTTAGGTCAGGGCTTAGTTACATTTTTATAATGGCCATGCGGTAATAGATGAAATGAATGTAATTGTCCTCTGCCATCTGGAGCAAATGAATCCATTTAGTGTGGCTTGTGCTTCAGATCTGCTTTTTTTTTTTACAAGTGCAGCACTTTTCTGTTTCGAGTGAACTGCAAGAGAGCATTTTCTTACATATTTAAAGCATCTTCACATAATCAGAGACAGAGAAATATGGTTCAGCACAATAAAGTCTACAATGAGCTACCACACCCATAATTCACACATTCGCTAAATGTGCAAGTACCTAGTGTACATGAAGAAATCATGTTTACCTACAATCTCGTCTCTGTGTATAGAAGGTGACCATTCCATTGCAAAAGTAGGTGTTATGAAAGAAAGCTTCTCTTGTTTGGATATTTGTGTCAGTACACTTTGGATAAACACGTTTGTTTTCTTTTTCTTATCACACACAGGTGCCAGATGTTAATGAGACACCAGAAGGTGTCCATGTGCTGGCAGAATTTAATGAAGCGCTCGCTGAAGATTCTGCCGGTGCAGAGGACACCAGCACAAGCAGCCTTCAGGATGAAGGTGGCACTCCTGCTGCTGGGAGCTCGGACACCTCAATACCGAAAGACCGTGGCACCAGCAGGAAGCGCAAGAGGCCATCTACAGCGCTGCAGGAGATCATGGAGCTGCAGAAGCAGGCCGAGGAGCGTTGCGCAAGCATGGCGCAGCAAAGGCTTGCTATGCAGCAACAAATGCTGCAACTTCAGAAGGAATCAAACGACACCCAGAAAGATATACTGGGTGTCCTGAAGTCCTATTTTGAAGGACGTAATAAATCCTCAGTGAACTGAATTGAGCTTGATTGATTGATTGATTTGTGGGGTTTAACGTCCCAAAACCAGGTCTGTGAATTGAGCTTTGCATAATTGGCACATCACCATGAGAGGCTAAAACGATGCAAACAAGCATTTAAACACACAGTAGTGTAAATAGTGAACCACATCCTGACCCATAGCTTCTACTTATTATGAACATGTAGACAGATTGGTGCAGCACACCACAGTGGTCTAGCGGTTATGGCACATGGCTGCTTATCTGAAGACCTAGGGATTGAATCCCAGCTGTGCCACAGCTACCGCATTTCAGTGGAGGCATAATGTTGAGGCCCGCATACTGTGCGATGTCAGTGCACTCAAAGAACACCAGGAGGACGATTTCTGGAACCCTGCACTACGGCGTCTCTCATAATCGTAGCATGGTTTTGAGACATAAAACCCCATAAATCAGCCATGAATAAGATGGCACAGCACATTTCATCATGATTGGCCCGTTTTATGTCCAATGCAGGGTGAAGGCCTCTCCAAGTGGCCTCAAATGTACCCTATCATGGGTAGGACAATTTCATCACTACCATCTAACTTGCTGCTATCCACATCTATGTTTTCTCCCCCTTGGTATCCATTCCATTGCTCAAACTGACCACCAGTTTACGAACTACATGCCTGGCTCAGGTCCATTTCTTTTGCTTAATGTCAACTAGCACACTCGGTACCCCTGTTTATTATACCATTGTGCTTAGCATTTCATTGCTAAAGTATATGTTTCAAGTATTTCGTATACTTGCACTGCGTTAGAACGGTTGACCGCTCTAATTGAAGAAGCAAAACTTCGTGAACACAAGTAAAAAACCATAAAATTAACCCCTCGAAGCATGAATCATGGTTGAGTGTGTATAGATGGTACAAATCTCCACACATAATTTCTGTAGCCCTTCATATTCTATTGCAAGAAGGAAATTAAAATTTAACAGAACACAAAAAGTACATAAAATTATCGTGTCTAGCTAGCTGGGGCTCTGAAAAGTGTGCAAGTCGCACAGCTACGGCTGTGCCGCGAACAGCAAGGTGCTCTGCAAGTGCATGCCTGACTTCTACTCTTAGCGGCTCACAAAGACGGTCGCACACACTGGCTGTGACCGCCTTGCTTTATGTGAAGCAGTATATCTAGTACCCCTCTTTGCCCTCTGATCTACCTTCTGTATTCTGATCTGTAATTTTATGCTCATCCTTTTCCATTTTATTGCTAAAGTATTTTATATGATTCAAGTACTCCTGGGTGTATTTATACTATGGATTACAACAGTAGACTGTGGCCAAGTGTCACACTCCTAACAAACCTTCCTAAACATACACTGAAAACTGTCAAATGAATATTTTACAGGACACAAAAAGAAAACGAAATTGTCACTGCCTAGAGGGGTCACTTAAAGAGGGCAGCAGGTCACACAGCTGAGGTGGTGCCACTAGCAGCCAGGTGCTTTGCAAGGGCATTTCTCACATCCACTCCTAGTGGCTCACTGCGATTACTTTCACACAATGGTTGAGACTGCCTTACGTCTTCACTGCGCACAGCTTCAACCCAAGTTGCATCGCAGTGGTCACTGAGTTCTTCGCAGATGTTGTGCAAGACACAACAAGCACGGATGACAGTATTCACATTGTCAATGTCGCATTCCAGGCCTTTATGAAGAATTCTGAAACGTGCTTTCAGGCGCCCGAAGGCGTTTTCAACTATGCGCCTTGCGCTTGAAAGCCTATAGTTAAAAATTTGGGACAACGATCCAACAGGCCCTGGCCTAGGAAATGGCTTCATTAAGTGAGGCTGCAGCGGGAATGCCTGATCGGCCAGCACAACAGGTCCAACCGCCACGCCTTCAATGACTTTGCTTTGCTTGAACAAATCGCTGTTCATGACAGCTGGCAAACGCGACCGCTCGAACACAGCTGCATCATGAATGCGGCCTGGTGAACCAACATTCGTGTACATGAATTTATAGTGGTGGTCAACGACGGCAAGTAGGTTAACGCTATACCACCCCTTATAGTTGAAATAATCGGTGGCATGTTCCTTTGGAGGGCAAACTTCTACGTGGCAACCATCGAGTGCGCCAAAACCTTGAGGGAACCCCGCGACAGCGGCGAACTGACGTAAGTGCTCCTCCAGTCCTCGAGGCGTTGGGAACCGCACGAAACGCGGTTCTAGGCGCCGCACAACTACACTGCAAAATTCTCTGAATATGATATTAACAGAGGAACGGCTGACGCCAAATAGATTGGCCACGGTTCTGTCTTCGGCAGATGTGGCCAGCCGATACAGTGCAATGGCGATACGCTTGGCCAGTGGTATTGCTTTCCGCATGTTCGTATCTTGCCGTTCCATGGACGCACACACGCTAGAAATGTAGCGAAACGTGTTCCGGTTAAGTCTGAAGTTCTCCCTGAAGACACTGTCCGGAAAGCGGGGGAGAGTCTCTTCGTACCAAGACTGCGCCCTCAGATACGACCACACATCACGCTCACGAAAGCACAAGCGCGCAGCCGTGGCCGCGAGTACGCGACACCGCCTTTCTTCGTTCGTGATGTCGTCGTCGAGTGCCTCGAGCTCTTCTTGCAGACGAAGTATTTGCAACTCCGTCTGGCGCAGGGCTGTTTGCTGGGTGGCCAAAACAAGAAAGAGCTGGTCGAGGTCCTCGTCCCCGCAGGGCGCAGTCTTGCTCAAAGACATCGCACAGTTCCGTGAGCACAAGGGTGGGGAACGAAATCGGAAAAAAAAAATACTGTACGATAAAAGAAAAGCTACACTTCACGGAAACCTATCAGAGAAACGCGAACCACTCCACCAAAACAAACCACGCACGTCTTGCTCAACGACGTCGAACAGTTCATGTCAAAGCAAAGGGGAGAAACGAAATAAAGATAATGAAAAAAAACTGCAAAATAAAGGAAAAGCTACACTTAACGGGAACAATAACGCGAAACACTCCACCGAAACAAACCACACACGCCAAACGTATACACGTAAAAACCGACAGATTGGCTTGGCTTTCACAACGACCACGATGTGACTTTGCCCATTGTTGCAAATCCATCCCTAACTTATGCCGAATATCGTGAAGGCATATGTAGCAATGTCATCGGTGACTTCAGATGTTAACGAAAAGGATTTATTTTGAAGTAAATTCATTTTACTTGCCAGGATAGTTGTGTAAAGCGGATCAAACTTTCTATTTTTATTCGTGGAGCTTAGTATCACGTGACCACCTTCACTGCCCGAAACCGAGAACAGCTTTTAACGTGTAACATGTGTCAACTGCGGTTAGCACTAACTGTAGTTTGCTCCGGTTAACTGAGGTTTGTCGAAACTGAGGTTAGCGTGCCCGTGTAACTAGGGTATAAGCGTCCGTGGGGGTGGGGGAAAGGTTGTGAAAGAGATAGAGAGGAGAGAAAGGCCGTAGTGGAGGGCTCTGGAAATTTAGACCACCTGGGTTCTTTAAGGTGCACTGACAACGCACAGTACACGGGCCTCTGGCATTTTCGCCTTCATCGAAAATGCGACGGCCGCGGCCGGGATCGAACCCGCGTATTTTGGGTGGCAGCCGTGTACCGTAACCACTACACCACCGCGGCGGACCAAATCCATTTTACGTTCCTTATGCGTGCTTCGCATTTGCATGATTCTCACTGCACGTGGGATCTGCCAATTTTTTCACTGTGTCTTAATTATGCAATAGCTAAAACGCTGGGATGATCGACAACTTTCTTTGCCCGTACTCCCCTGCATGTGGGACAACGCCACTGTTTTTTCGTTGCATCGGATTTTCTTTTACATGTTCTTTCACTTATGTCTGAGGAAGTTCCTATGTAATAAGAGCTGAGACATTCACTGCACACCATGCAATCATCATGAGAACCAAGAGACAAGCCACAATCAAAGCACGATACATCAGGAACAGTACGCATGGCGGCAAGTTCTTGGGCAACAGTATAGGGCACAGTTAAGTGTGTAGTGCCTTAAGAAATAATAGGAAAGTGACGCGGTTCACAAACCTGTAAAACTTACAAATGTAGTTTAGTACGCAACTTTCTTTTATAGCTGCGAGAAGGCAGGGGGAGTCGTGGTCGCGTGAGGTGTCCTTTACGCACGGCTTGCTGACGATAGCACTACAATGACACGTGTAGGTTGGCGATCAGCGATTACTGATCACAGTTGACGCGGACTGGGAGTTCCACGCAACGCCCTGCGCCGCCGGTCACCTGCTACTCTTTCACTCCGAACCAGCAAACAAGAAACGCAAAGTGCCAGGACAAGAGTCCACAGAATTGGCAACAGGGTCGACGTGTTTGGACCCGAAACTGGACGAGATCGAAATGGATAGCGGCTACAGTAAGCAAACAACAAGAAGCAAGAATGACCACCATTTACGCTCAGCAAGGGGTTCAACGAAGACATTTCGACCAAGTGCGAAGAAGAGAAGTACCAGTGAGTCATCAATCGGCAGAACAAGATCAACAGACAAACGACAACACGATGCCAGGACCGTGAGGTCTTGAGAGGCAAAGACATGAGGCCTCCTTAGAGTCGGGAAACCAAAGTATGCCGGCGGTGCAAGCGCCTGGCCCAGAGACTTCACTGCGAAAGTCTACTCGCCAACGCAGACGCACTGTCCGCCTCAATCTGTAGGGGAAAGATTATGATGTGTCTGCGGCTGGCAACCTAGAGCAGATGACGTGTAAGTCATCAACAGCCTATATATATGTGACACTAGAAACGGGAGCGGTGCCATGGTTGATGCGCCATGGTTTATTCTACGGCACGCGCCACGTCTTCTTCATCGCCTTCTCCTTCCATCTGAGTGAGCTGCACGAGCGCTCGTGCAGCTGTTCGGACCGGCCGCTGCACTGGGCTCATCGAAATCGTCCCAAGGTCAGTCATTTTCGATTCTGGTTGCACGATCACTTCGTGACCGGGTATCGGAAGGTCCCGGGACCTTTGCGGACCGCGATCTCCGCGATCTCTTTAGGTTTTCATACTAAAAGCCTTACATTTTCCTGGCAGCGGCCGAGGGGGGAATAGGTATGTGCCTCTGGCAGGCACATACCCACTACTAGTATGGCTGAGAATCGGACCTCCGTTGCGGGGGGGCCCGCGGATCGTGCACCGCCGAGTCCGGGGGCCGCCTCGCATTCGGACGCCTCGGTATTTTCAGACGAAGGGGATCAGACGATCATAGCTGCAGATGAGCCGTGTCAACACCCTCCTGCACTTGTAAATACGGTTGCCCCGCCGAACCCCCCGACCGGATCCACTGCGCTGCGAACGGTGGAGCAGGCCGCTGGCGTTATTCAAAGAGATGAAGACCCAACCTATGCGGCTTTCCGCCGCGCCGTTGAGTGTCAAAAACACATCAGTGAAATGCTATTCGACCCCTCCACGAAAGTCAAAAATCCGCAACGCGCCAAGATACTTGGTTTGTTGCGGCAAATCATTGAAGAGTGTGCAGATTTGCGCGCCATGGCGGCCAATCAAACAGGGCGAGTTCAAGAATTGCGACATCAAATCAGTCAAGCAGCTACGGTGTCCCTTCCGCATCTGCCTGGTGGAAATGTGGACGGCGCGTCCTCTTCTCGTTCGTATGCAGCAGTGGCGGCGCAGGGGTTGGGAATGCAAGTTCACCAGTCGCTGATAGGGCCACCTACAGTTCAAGAGGTTCATCCAAATGCGGTTCCCCACCAGGTTGGTCGTCAACGGCAAGAGCACGCTCACGTGATGTACCTGGCACCAATTGTCCCTTCCACGTCACCGGCGATTGATGTTATGAAGATTCTGAAAACCAACATCGACCCAGAAAAAGAAAAACTAGCCCAAGTCGATAGCCGCAAAACTCGGAACGGTGTAACAGTCTTAACTAACGATGCCGACACGTTCGGGAATATGCAAACGGCGTTGCAGAACAACGTCTTTACCAGCACTGCGTTGTCCGTCAAAATACCTAAGAAGCGGAAACCACGCATCAGAATTATAGGAGTGGACCCGGACATCCCGGGTCCCAATCTTCTCACGGAAATAAATAATCGCAATGGTTCAGTTGCTTTAGACGGGACACAATGCCGTCATGTAATCTCATACAAAGAGCGCTCTGGAAACGCAACTCACATTTTGGAAGTGGATGCTGCCGCGCGACGACGGCTTTTGGACAAGGGAACGTTAGCCATTGGAGGGACACTCGCCCGTGTCGAAGAGGATTTCCATGTCCCCCTATGCACGTACTGTGCAACGTACGGCCACTCGCGTCGCGGGTGTCCTTTTACGGGCCAGCCGGACAAGATTGTATGTACCAAGTGTGCCGCCAACCACCTGCCGGAGCAATGCGTCGTTCGGGCGGGGGATGAGGCGGTGGCATGTAACGAGTGCAGGAGAGTAGATTTGCCCTCCACGCACCCTACTGGGCATATGGACTGCCCAGTTCTTCAAGACAGGGTGGCTCGTTTAAAGGCTAGAACCGACTATGGCTGACATAGCTTGCGTTCGGTTCAGTTTAGGGAGCGGCGGTTCGCTATCTCCTTCAAGCACTTTCCTCTCCTGTCGTCTCTTTTTCGGTGTTATTCCTTCGCTATCCGTATGTCACTTAGCTTTGAGCTGCCGCTCCCTTACGCTTCGCGTAGTGAAACGTCATTTGCCTTTTCCTCCCTCGTCTTTGTCGTTCTTTCTTTTCTTCACACTGCTTCATCATTCCCTTAGCTTATCATCTCAACTTCACTTTGATCATCTCTTACATTTCTCGTTATACCAACTTCGTGCTGTCGCACCGTATTCGCTTTGCCACTGTGGTGCCAGTTATGTGTCTACTATGTTCTTAAAAGGTATTCTAGTCACCTATCTCCTCACTTCACTGTCTCTTGGCAAGCCTCTCTATGATCTCACGCAGTACGGTTTTGAGCACGCGCTTTCTGCAGTGAAAAAACTCACATCCTGGTTGGTTATTGGCAGTTATAGGGACGTGATCCGCATTCTTTATCCACGCTACCCGATTTATAGAAATGGCTAGCGACACCCAGGACAAACTTATACAGGCAAATTTGCACCACACCTCTGCAGCCACTAAAATTTTAATGCATACTATCCTCACTCAAAATTATTCCTTCGCTTTTGTTTCTGACCCTCACATCCTGGAAGGAGCTATTCAAAACATTTCTCCCCAGGTGGCGCAATTTCACAGCACCATTAATCCCCGCGTTATGATTTTGGCCAAAACCCGTGCTTACACGATATTTCCCCAATACATGTCGGACAATTTGGTAATGTTACAATGCTCCAATAGTTCCAACAGGTTCACACTAATGGCCATCTATGCTCACCCTCACATATCCATTGACCCGCTTCTGGACGAACTCCAGCACTGTCTCTCAATAGCCCAACACAACAATATTGTAATAGCAGGTGATTTTAATGCAAAACACCCCATGTGGGATCCCAAACCGGCTGACACCCGTGGTTCACAGGTTGTAAACTTGCCCCGCCACGGTGGTCCAGTGGCTAAGGTACTCGGCTGCTGATCCGAGGGTCGCGGGATCAAATCCCGGCCGCGGCGGCTGCATTTCGATGGAGGCGAAATGTTGAGGCCCGTGTGCTGTGCGATGTCAGTGCACGCTAAAGAACCCCAGGTGGTCGAAATTTCCGGAGCCCTCCACTACGGCGTCTCTCATAATCAGAACTGGTTTTGGGACGTTAAACCCCACAAATCATCAATCAGGTTGTAAACTTCGTGACCTCAAATGATCTCAAAATCCTCAATGATCCACAATCACCCCCAACCTTTGTCACGCCATACGCCGAGACTTGGATTGACCTTACCCTCGCTACAAAAGATATGATATCCGCAGGTTTCGATTGGCAGGTCCTCGATACGCCGACTCTTTCAGACCATCAATACATTTCTTTCAATTTCGGTCATGCCTCGTCCTCGATTGCTAAAAAGTTAACAGGTATCGGAGAATTGCAGTTGTTTAACGAGCTTAAAAATTTTAATTGGTTTCAAGCTGTTGTCAAAGCCAACGTCACATCATATTCCGCTATCGACACCATTTTAAATTAATTTTACTTAATCTATGAGCAATTGGTGCAAAAGTATTCCCGGCGCCCTAAACCTAGGCCGAGAGTTACCAACGCCTGGTGGACGCCGGAGTTGTCATATCAAAGAAAGAAAGTTCGTGCCATGCGACGCAGATTTCAATCGGCAAAGGATCACAACATCAGGCCCCTTTATCAAAAACTGTACGCGGAGGAATTCTTGCGCTATAAACAAAACATCCTACGTGGCAAGGCGGTACACCAAAAAACAATAGCAAACAACGCCACCAAACGTTGTTTATATGGTGAAACATTTAAATTGGCATTTCAGAAATACCGCAAATCCACCCTACTACCTCCGTTGATTAAACAGGACCAAACACTAACTGTTTCAACCTTAGAATCCGCAAGACTTCTTTTAGAAACTCTAGTAATGCACGACGACATGACTACCGACCTCACAATCCACACTTTCATGCGTTCCATCTCCGCGTCAGGTTATCCCTGGAAAGTACAGGACGTCCCGTTTACCTACAATGAGGTAGCCCAAGTAGTGTCAAATATTGACACTCATTCCGCCCCTGGATTAGACAACCTGAGCGGCCGATTTGTCAAAGCTTTGTTTGAAATACATCCCACTTTTTTCCTCTTTATCTTCAACACAGCACTTAAATTCGGACACTTCCCGCAGATTTGGCGAACCGGTAAGATAGTCTTTATACTAAAACCTCAACGCCCTCCCGATCGCCCCTCCTCATACCGCCCAATCGTCATGAATTCCATTTTTGGTAAAGTATTGGAACGCTTGCTCAACAACCGCCTATATTACTTCCTCCATAAAAACGGTCTCATCCACGTGAACCAATTCGAATTTACCAGGGGGAAAGGTGCCCCTTTGGCTCTCTACCAGCTCAAAACTATTCTCTCTAATTACAAACGATCTAAAACACCCGCGGTTCTAATATCCTTAGATTTTCAAGGAGCTTTTGACAGTGTTTGGCACACCGTCGTACTTAACTTCCTTCGTAAGCATCGCTGTCCGCGCAACCTTATTACCTGCTCCAAACCTTCCTGTCAAACAGAACCATTACATATCCATCTCACTTAGGGCAAGAATCAGTGCACCCAACGATTGTAAGTCCACAAGGTTCCCCCATAAGTCCGCTTCTTTGGAATATAGCTGTACATTCCCTCCTAGACATCACTTTTCCTTTCGTTGCCCATCTCCAAGCGTATGCGGACGACACAGTAATAATATTGCCAGGTCACTCTCGATTGGAACTTCAACGAAACGCTAATCTGGCATTAAATGTAATCTCAAACTGGGCAACCGACCACAAATTGCATATAAACCCAGCCAAATCCAGCTTGGACGTCTTCCACTATATACTTTAACGACTGCCCGCGAGTCAAACATATTACACAACATCTATACAAATCAAACACGGCTAATATTACATATAATAACTTTCCCCGCCTACTTAAAAATAAGAAAACACGGTCTTATTTAATTCAACTAGCGACAATCATGACCACTCTTACTCATATATCTCCCCCTCCCACACGATCTCCTGACGCAGACTGACATCACTCTCAATGAGCATTGACATACGTGTGCGTTAAGCAAACAAAGGCGGGTTCCTCCCCACACGTATGTCATGTTCATTATTCATTGTACGCTCACCTCACACTCACATCACATTCTTCAATTACACCTATTGCTGCCTGCATTTCTTTATGGCACTCTTCTCTTTAGTGCATGCATTCACTCATGTTTCAGAATGCTTTAAAGTATTACAGGTCGCCCAAAACTCCTCAAAACCTGCACGGTGCAAGACTTCAATCAATCCTGTGAACCTGTCCGCCCTTCGACAGTCAAGCCAGTACTCAGCATTCCAGGGACCACCACAAGTCCATGGCTTTTGGACATGTCACGACAACAGCATCTTCGCAAGCCTGTCATGCACCTTCGGAGTCACAGCAAAACGCAAAGTGCAACACACCGGGACATAAATGGCAATTGCGTGGTTACGGTCATATGCACCAAGTTGGTTACAAATTTCACTCCCCTCATTAAAATTTATTCGACCTCTTGGCGATGTACAATTTAAACCTCTAAATTTCGGAACCCAGCTCCTCTTACTCTTCATCACTCTCCTTGCATTAATTCCAAAACTTCAGACTTCACTTACCGTTTACTAAGTCATCCCTGCCTTAGCTTCCGATCCGTTTTTTTTTCTCCTGATTGGCTTTCACAAATAAATTTCTTTTTGGGCAATGCCCCAATTCTTTTATGTTTACTTGGCTTATGCCCGATATACCTTCAGGTGGAGCGGGCTCCCCCCATTTTTCTTTTATGTTTTTTTTTACCACGGGGGTACACTTTGCTACGGATGTCACATGATTCCCCCTTCCCCCGAAAGAAGGCGGACGTGACCAATGAAGACAATGAAACAGGAACAGCAAGAGAGTCTTATGAGCGAAAAATGAAAAATTCACAAAGTTCCCTGTCCTCAAGAAAGTTCCACGATATACCACTGCAGAACAAGCAATAAACGTTTCTACATTCACCGTGTAGTTATTTATTGCCCAGACGTGATGTACCTACCTCGAGAATGGAAAATATGATTAAACTGAGATGGGAACAGCAGGAAATGCCCACGCTGTTAGAACGAGACCAATGGGGCTATCGCATCGACTATAAACGGTTCAACAGCGTCGCCAAATTTCTCAGAGTGACGGCATGGGCCTTCTGCTGTGTAAAAAAGTTGAAGAAGGAAAGCGATCGAATTGGGCAGCTGTCTGCTGAAGGAGTTCAACAAGCGGAAGGCTGTTTGCTTCACGTCGAGCAATGAACACAATTGGGGTTGAAGCAGACCGCGCCAAAAACAAGAATACCGTTCCTTCGCAATGTCTCATTCGGCATTTAGGACTTTTCATCGACAACGACGTGTTGCTTCGAGTGCAGAGAAAAGCGCAGAAGGCCGATGTCCCGTACGGCTACTGTCGCTGCTGCTGCTGATGATGATGGTGAGGTCATTCCCTTTGTAACGGGCGGGCGCCCCTTAGCACTCCAGCCAGTGCTAAATAGTACAGTAAAAAGAACAAAGACAAAAAAACAAAAAGAAACACCGACTGGGCGGGTTGGTGGGTTAAGCACCCTTCCGAAGTCCTTACAGAGTTATTCTTCTCCATTGCTCTAAGCGAGTTTTGCTGCGCCTCACTGCGGCGTAGTCCACTACGCCATCAATGCCAACAAAACCCAGTGCGGCAGCGAGATGTGTGTTCGCATTGGAAGGGCTCAGTTGCGTGGACTCAGTCACGATGTGTGTGATGGTCTCGAAACTATCAACACAAGCGCAACAGACCACACTCACTTGAAGGTCAACTAGAGTCATCTCTCGGCGGGTAGATTGTTGGAACTTAGATTTCACGAAGCATCGAAGCAGGAGTTTATCAAGAATTTCTATTAGGGGTGGGGAGAGGGGTGCTGATACAAATTCATTGGTTATATGGATAATATTTTTGGTGGTGTTAGGATTAAAGGGGTGGGGGGGGGGGGTATTATGAATGTGTTGTGGAGGGGGTGTGCAAATCCCTGCATGGAAGCCCAAGATGCGCATCATCATCACGGGTTCCAGCTCCTAACGAGCGGAGGCGTGCTCTCTTGGCAGCGCTGGGTGGATTGCTTTTTTTTATGGTTCCATTAAAGATTCTAAAGGAGAACATTTGAAAGAGATCCGTCTGGTTGGGACGAAATTAAAGGTGAAAACAGGGGGACACCAACCAAATTATAATCATCAAATGTAAAATTTACTTCTAAAGATGAAAAAAACCCGACGTTTCGGGTCCCACTCGGACCCTTCTTCATGGGTGACTGGAGGGCACCAGACAGCAGCAGTGCTTATAAGGTCTTCTTTTTCTTGTTTCCTGCTTTTTTCTTCTCTCTTCCTTCCTTTCTCATTTCCGGTTCTTCAAGCCGAGGGGGGTCATGCTATATTGTCGAACCAGGTGCCGGAGTCCGCTAAAATAGACACTTGGCATTGCACCTGCAGACCGGTTCACGTTACCAGCTGTCGCCTGAATATGCCATGATTCCACAAAAAGCCGCTTCTGAAAACTGGTTTCCAAGTCGAGGACACGGGAGTTGTCAAAGTCGATGCGGTGGTCGTGAACCTCGCTGTGTTCAGCTAATGCACTCCTTTGTCTGTCGAACTTGCGGACATCGATCCTGTGCTGTCGTAACCTCTCTTGGAAGTTCTTGGTCTCTCCCACGTACGACGCGCCGCAATCTGAACAAGGAATGGAGTAAATCACACCTTGTGCTCTCTCCCTCGGCAGCCTGTCTTTCGGGCGCGGAAAGAAACGGCCAAGCGTGGAAATTGACTTGTGTGCTACTCTTATTCCCTGCTCAGACAGCACACGTGCGAGCGCTTCGCTGGTACCCTGAACGTAGGGAATACACACACGTATGGGCTTGGAATGCGGCGGATCAGTGTCCTTTCGAATGGGTCGGTGGGGATTAGTCTGGCGGCGAGCAACCTTTCCAAGGAAGGCTTTCGAGTAGCCGTTCTTCAGAAGGTCGCTTTTGACCACCTGTTCTTCTTCTATCCGCTTATTCTCCGAAGAACAAACCCTCCGTGCACGGGTCAGCAGAGCCGAAACCACCGCCGCTGTATGGTGGAAAGGGTGGTTAGAGCTAGCGTCGAGATAGCGACCGGTGTGAGTCGGCTTTCGGTATACCGAGAACTGGAGCATGCCATCCACCTTTGTCACAAGGACATCAAGGAACGGCAAGCAGTTGTTCTTTTCCCGTTCCACGATGAACTGAATGGCCGGCTCTATCGAGTTTAGGTGGGCCGTGAATGCGTCTACGGCAGAAGCTTTAAGAATGCGCTGCATACATGACGTCATGATTTTCACGTTGTCATGTATCACCTGTAATAATTACGTTTCTTTATGCATTCTTTGTGGCATATGTCAATTTTCGTATGCATCCCTTTAAAAAAACGGCCAGGAGGGCACCAAGACCGTGGCATGTAATTCATGCCGCTCATCACATGCATGTCATGATTTTCATGCTACCACCCGTAATTTATGTTCATTATGCAGTCATGTTGTGGCATACCAATCTTCGTATACGTCCCATTAACGAAACGGACAGGAGAGCACCAAGACCGTGGCATGTAAATCATGTCGCTCATGACATACATGTGATGATTGTCAGGTTACCACCTGTAATTTATATTTATTATGCCGTCATGTTGTGGCATACCAATTTTCGTATGCATCCCATTAACGAAACTGCCAGGAGAGCACCAAGACCACGGCATGCCAATCATGCCGCTCATGACATGCATGTCACGTTTTTATGTTATGACCTGTCATTTATGTTCGTCATGCAGTCATGTTGTGCCACCCCAATTTTCGTGTACGTCACATTAACGAAACGGCCAGGAGAGCACCAAGACCGTGGCATGTAAATCATGCCGCTGATTACATGCATATCATGATTTTCGTTTTATGACCTGTCATTTACGTTCGTCATGTAGTCATGATGTGCCATACCAATTTTCATGTACATCCAATAAAGAAACTACCAGGAGAGCACCAAGACAATGATGGCATGCCTAGTCACGCCGCCCATGACATGCATGTCACGATTTTCATGTTATGACCTGTCATATATGTTCATCATGCAGTCATGTCTTGCCATACCAAATTTCGTATGCATCCAGTTAACGAAACTGCAGGGGAGGACAAAGTCGTAGGCGGCTAGATATATAGACAGACAGACAGACAGACAGACAGACAGACAGACAGACAGATAGATAGATAGATAGATAGATAGATAGATAGATAGATAGATAGATAGATAGATAGATAGATAGATAGATAGATAGATAGATACGCTCAAAGTCGCCGAAGTTCGCTAAGAAATGCTTCGCATTTAATAAGCACCACTTTTTCCGGGGTACACGGCTTCACAGCCTGGCGGGCACACAGCAGAGCGTGTGGGCGGCGCAGGGGGAGGCGACCGTCGGCCGCGGAACTGGCAAGAGAGCTGAGTCCTTGCCATGACGTCAGGGCAGCGCGATTTTCGCGACGCCCGTGTTTGAGAAGTTTGCCTTCTTATGAAATAGAGCGTAATCAAATGAGTGAGTGAGTGAATAAATGTTTAGTGGGACAGTAACTTGTCTCTGTGGATAGGAAGATCCCTCATTCCAGGAATCCCTGGCCTGGACCGCCTGTCTGGTCCGGACAAAGTTGACACTGCTCATCCAGGTTCGGCTTGGACATGCCTCCCATGTTTCAGCACGGATGTCTGGGTTTGCGTCAGTTGCTATGGTGGTAGTGGCGCTGCGACTCTTGCTCGGGTTTGCTTGCTTTGCAGTAGGAGGTGTGCCAAGGTGTCTTGCACAATGCAGTGTGGACAGATGTAGCTGTATAGCGTCGTTTGGATTCGGTGGAGTAGGATGCCATGCGTGTAGGTGTTCCTCTGGAGCCGCCTACATCCGGTGCCTTCATCTCTCGTGAGTTTTGAGTGTGGGGGAAGGTATAACTGGCGCCCAAGGCAGCAGTGCTCCACTAGTGCTTGGTAAGTTAAAGGTATATGGAGTCCGTTTCCTCTGTTGTGGCTGGGTGGGGCAAGTCTAGGATGTCGGGGTGGCAGGCTCCGTTGACGCTTGCGCGGACTACGGTGTGTGTCGCCTCATTGCCTTCGAGTCCCTCGTGTCCCGGGACCCAGGTGACACAGGTGTAGGGAGAAAATGTGTCTCGTAGTTTGAGTAGCTTGGTCATTTTTCTGGAGACCCTGCATTTCTGTAGTTGCGTGCTGCCTTTTGAGAGTCCGTGAAGACAACAATGACATTTTTCAAAAGGACAGAAAGTTGAGCGAGTTGGTAACATTTCATAATCAAAAGAAGAGGCGTGCAGGACACGGACACAAGAAGAGCAGTGAACACTGTTCACTGCTCTTCTTGTGTCCGTGTCCTGCACGCCTCTTCTTTTGATTATGACATTTTTGCTTCTCTGAGTGGCGAGTGTTATGGCGGCCTGATGTGCAACCAACAAGTCCAAGTCGCTGCGATTATTTGTATGCGCTCGTTTGGCGAGAACCGTTGCCAGCGCTAGTGCATGCCCTATCGAGTTTCTGACGCTCATGGCGAAGGCTTTCGGCCCAGATACCTAGCATCATCCACTCAGCGAGCACCTGGGCTATCATGGCGTTTGTGTCGGATGGCGTTTACCCTGGAAAGCCGTCTTCCTCCAATGTGTACAGGGCGCATGTTGCGAAGGATCTGGCCAATGTGTAGGCTGTCACGCATCCCTAGCTGTGAGACACGGGATGCAGTCGTCGGAAAAGATTCTGAGAACCGACGTATTATTTCCGCAAAGATGACCCAACGAAAGCTTAAAAAATTAATTTTTAGGTACCTTTGGTGCAATAGCAAAGCGGCAGCAGTGGTTCAAAGACCAAGTCCGAGCCGAGGGTGATCAAAACAGAAAATATATTCTTATCGAACAGGCAGTTACACAAACGTGCACAAGCACGGCTCTTCAAAATACAAACATTGATGGGCTACAACATAACAGGAAACCAACACCAAATGTACAAGCTCATGCACTGCAATAAAGAAAAAGACAAGACACAAATACAGTCCCGTAAGACTCACTCGAAGTGTCTTATGAACATGAAGCTTGTAAGCCCGGCTCATCGGTTGGCTCGCGGAGCAGTGTCGTTCAACTTTTTCCACAGGGTCACAGACGACAAGACAGCTGCTGACAGCCCGTGGTCGACTCCTTATATTGACTTCGGTGGGCATTCTCGAAGATTTGGCGTGGGCCGCGTGATCCCAGCATGCGCAAAGCAGAGGGAATATTCTTGATTCAACCGGAACCATCGGCACCTCTTTCTTCCTCACATGCCGCTACGAGGGTTGGCGCCATGGAGGAAAGAAAAACTAGGAGAGGGCGTCACGTGACTTCGCTAGCTTCGGCAAGCCAACCTCCTCTGTCGCCGCCCGAGGGCCTAGTGCGCGGTGCATCTTGGGTAGGATTAGGCCCACAAGGTTGCCGGACCACTTGAGGTTGTTTGTTTGGCACCCGGTAACATTTAGTGGTGCCTGGCGCATGCAGCAGCGTTCGCGGCATGGGCCCCGATGGAGGAAGGACGGCGAGAGGCCGACGAAAGGCGTGCCTGACCCGTGTCTATTTAATTGATAAGGTGCCATTTACGCATGCTACTGTTGTCGATGGACTTGCCAGCGCTCTCGCGTGGAAAGCTGTGCAGGGCGTCGGACCGCGATCCATTTTTGCCACATAAAGGTTTGTGAAATCAGCTGTTGGGCCCTTTAACAGCGGTGTACGCTTTCTAGCAAATTTTGGCTTCGCTTTTTTTTTTGCAGTTACAGATGTTTTGAGGAACATCATATGTCGCGTTTCCATTTTGTCAGTATCAGATGTCCGTCCTTCGTTTGGGACAAATAAACAGCATTAGCCGGCTCGACACGCCGAGGTCGTCGCCGTTTATTCGGATTTACGGGCTGTTTTTTTAGCAGTGTGTGGTGCCACGTCGTTACGCTGTCGAACCGCTCCTCGGGCGTCCACTCTCGTTACACATGTAAAGAAGCACTGGAACCTTGTAGTGGACCGTCCTCTCCAGCGCCTTACAGTAGGGTTCGTTCTTCAGCGCTCTGTTGAAAAGACGCCGCTCGTGCTCGAGGTCCGTGCCCGTTTGGACAAGACGGTTGTCGCAGGGCTGCGTCTAGTTTCATGTAATAAACACCTTAACGCACAATACAGCCAGTGGACGGAATTCGTGCGTTATGTGAACTAGTCCATGGGCGTCAGCAGGACTTTGTTTTGGAGGCGGCGAAGCCTGTTGTTATATTCACACCCACCCCTCCAACCAGAATAATAGCAGCGGGACTCCACAGTGTCCGAAATACAAAAATGTAAGTAAGCAGCAGTGAAGAATGGGGACATCGGTGATTGAGGAAGAGTGGCTGGTGTGACTTGGTGGGTGTAAGTGCCCCTCTTGCGCCCCCCTGCATTATCCAGCACTTCGAATGCGATATTAGACCTGCAACAGCTCCTCCAACATTGCGGTAGGGACTTTCACCGCTGATGTGACACAACACTGGAACAGCCATTTCCATGATATATGCGAGCTGTTGGCTTGAAAACTGGATACACAGCACCAAAGGGAAAGCATGGAATTCATGTGGGCTAGTGGACTGATTGTGCAATTGCCACCGTACTTGGATGCACATTCTTTACAACACTGATTGTTTCGTTATTTATTGAATGCTCATTGCACGTTTCACACAGGTGCCAGCACATTTCACACAAATACAGGAAGAAACAAGATAACTGGGTATATTGTAGAAGGTAAAGCAGTAAAGAAAATTGCAAGCATCACATAGAAAAAGCTAATCATGCTGCTGGTTCATGGCATCAGTGTTAGTGACCATATTTGAATGCCAGAGGATATATATGTAATAATGTTATACAATAATGTAACACAACAAGCACCCCTAATATATTCATGTAAATAAGACAGTAGAGTCAGGTATTCTTGCGTTGTAGCTGCATTTTTGCTTACAGAGACACTGTATCCAATCTTACCCCTACAGGCCATAGTATGTGTGCTGTAATCACAAACACTTGGAGGCTTTTGTGATGGTACTGGTTGCAAATATAGGCAAAAATATGCGACCATCTCAAAAGGGCAGTTGTTGCTCACAAAATTAAAGTTGAAAAAAAAAGGTGCAGTGAAAGAACAAGATCAATATTCTTTACAACACTGATTGTTTCGTTATTTATTGAATGCTCATTGCACGTTTCACACAGGTGCCAGCACATTTCACACAAATGCAGGAAGAAACAAGATCACTGGGTATATTGTAGAAGGTAAAGCAGTACAGAAAATTGCAAGCATCACATAGAAAAAGCTAATCATGCTGCTGGTCCATGGCATCAGTATTAGTGATCATATTTGAATGCTAGAGGACATATCTATAATAGTGTTATACAATAATGTTACACAACAGCAGCCATAATACATTTATGTAAATAACATCAGGTATTCTTGCGTTTTAGATGCATTTTTGCTTACAGAGACACTGTATCCAATCTTACCCCTACAGGCCATAATATGTGTGCTGTAATCACAAACACTTGGAGGCTTTTGTGATGGTACTGGTTACAAAAATAGGCAAAAATATTCAACCATCTCAAAAGGGCAGTTGTTGGTCACAAAATTAAACTTGAAAAAAAGAAAGAAAAGGTGCCGTGAAAGAACAAACCAAATATGCAGCCATTAAACTACACTGGCTTTTGCCGCAAGTAAAAAGCAGACAGATAGCTTGTTTTATTGCACACCTACAAAAATGTTAGCACTGTTCAAGCACAGCCAAAGCATTGCAACGTTAAAAGGCAGACAGCTTTAGTAAGCTCCAATCCCCAAATGAATGTACATTTGACAGAGCATAAAAACAGTAATTAAGGTACATTCATTTAATATATACACCAACACAAAATCATAGAACGCGTACACTAAAGAGAGTACACTAAACCCAATGAGTACTTTGGTAGTAAAACCATCATGTTCCAGGTGACGAAGAGACAAATGTAACAATGATCAGCTGAAGGATGTGCCCTAGTAAACATTGAAAAGCATTGCTGTCCTCTAGGTTGCACTTGTCTCATGAATAAGGCATTGAGAGCATTCACAGAATGTCCACATCATTATACAGTATGCTTTAGCGATGCATAGTCATGGTTCATACAGTTTGCTTTGATGCCACGCAAAACAAATGCTTTAGCAGAATTTATGTGCAAGTGATTAAAGCTAGAACGTAAAGCAAAACAAGAAACATGCTACAGTAAGGCATCCCATTTCTCCCCTGATGTCTGCACACTGTGCTCATGAGCTTGCCACGACTGCTCAGTGGTAGTATTGTTTTATGAGTGCAATGTCACAAGTTTGTTTTCTAGAAGTAGTCACATTCCCGAGAAGGAAAAATGCAGAAGTCATTGTGTGCCTCAGTTTAGTTAGGTAGATGTTGAGGAACCACAACTATTACACTTAGAGCTCAAGTCTTTAGGATTTTGCTTGTTTGCATGAGTAGTGAAGCACCTTTTACCTACAATGCTATGTGCCAATGACAGATTCGAAAACTTCATGCACCCTAACAAAGCCTTTTCAGTGCGCCCACAGGGCAAATGACCAAAAGGAATGGTACGTTTGCATCTGTACACATGAGGCACCAGCTTGGTTCACCATGAGGAAGTTGCACCTACAGACTGCCATCATGGCCCCAGTGCTCTTAGAACTGTACAGTCATGTTCATAACAATCTCATTTTAATGAGATTCCTTTTCGCATTCCATTAGTGATCCATGCAGTGCACGTTATCACTAACACCAGTGGGTCCTTGCAGTGAATGCTAAAACCAGGAAGAGAATCAAGCAAAAAGGACCCTGTTTCTCGGCAGGAGGATGCAGGCACTATGATTAACTTAGCTGCCAAACACTGTTGTGGCAACATTAAAAAAGGCCAGTCTACTCTTTGGATGTAAAGTGAACGAGCTCTCCAATACATTATTGAGAAACTACCGAAGCCATTTCGCTTCAGTAACTAGTGAAGCTACTGGAGCTATTACCAACTAAATCATTAATGACGTCTTGGACGTGGGCAACCTTTTGAAGGAGCCAGCGACGGGCTTGCTGCAGTCTCTTGATCTTCTTCTTGGTCGCCGCTTGCAAATTTGAATAGCACCTTGCTTCACGCCTCAGAAAGGCTTTTTCAGGTGTGTCCTTTGCTAGCTGTGGCTGCAACAGATTAGATGTACAAAAATTGGTGCCAGAGCAAACACCATGGCACAAATCACATACCCAGAACAAGCTAGGAAGAAGATGTTCTTTAAGGTGTTTGCTCAAAAAGATTTCTGTTTACACCTTTGTGAACTTAAAAATTGCAACAACATAAAAACTGCCATGTATAGGATCCTGCTAGTGCAAGCTGATTTAAGCATTTATTTGTTACTTTATTTACAAAACACTGCAAGCTCATTTAGGCCCAAACAGGAGAAGTACAAAGCACAGAAAAGGTCAGTGCATCATGGTTTAATGTGGGGAGCTTCACAGCGGCCGTTAGGTTTTATTCAACAAAAGATAAGCATGTGCACGTACACAAAAGACCAGTTTTGCTTTGCATGCATCATGGCTCATCATGACAGGTGAAACAAATACAGGGCATAAAATGTTGTGAAAAGCCTTTGGGTTATATTTGATTATGTCAATTAGATGAAAAAGAGAAACTGAGAAAAAAACATTCGTGGCACGTTGGTGTTTCACCAGACATTGAGCAAACTTGTATTGCTGTGTATGAAAGTTGATATATTCATCTATTAATTACACAACCTCCATGACCACGTTGTCCACATGCATTCTCTCATTACTATGATTCAGCTATAAAACAGATGGCATACAGATAATTGCTACTTGACCTACACTAACTCAAAAAACAAGCTTGTAAACAAGGTTATAATGTAGAATATGTGGCTTTCATTCACCATCACTCAGTTTCGTGAGGTTTTAAAACACCATTTGCACACGCATCTTGCACGTCTCTCGTCGGTGTAGAAAAATGGCAGCTGTTGATACACTCAACATGTTTTTTTACTATTAGGTATTTGAAATCTATCAATCTAACAATACGAAATACCTGTACAAATGGCTCGCACGCATATGTAAAATAACTACTTTAAATGTGAGGTCCATAACTGGAGCGAAACGCTTAATAAGCAAGCCTTGTGATCAATAATACAGGCAAACATACCGGTTCATACTGGACTTGGGAAGGCTCATCAGCAACGTTTTCGGATGTAGAATCAGCAGATGTAGCAGCACCTTTGCCGGTACATTTCTTCCACATGTTAAAGGGACCCTGAAACGGTTTTGACGATTTTGTGCAAACATGGTGATCCGGTAGAGCGGGTCACTAGGACCATTACAGGACAGATTTTAGCGCTGTGCGTAAAGTGTGTAATTTACAATATGGTTTTGAACACGCGTATCGCAAAAGGTCGCAGCGGCTCGCCAAAAAGCGTTTTCAAACGCCCCCGTCATCGAGCGATCGAATGGGAGGTCGCTGATTAGCCCCGACCCAAGTGACGTGCACGTAATTTTCAAAACCTAGCTGCGAACAACGTGCTTCTACAACGTACTCCTTCGTTTCAGCCAACTAGGGTGCCTCGATGTGCTCCTCCGGAACAGGGTGGAGACACTGCTCTTGTGGACGCCATATTGGTTCAAACGTTCGCGTTCGGTGGCAATGCCTGGCATGCATAGATGGAACGCTTCCAGCGAAACGCGCGGTAATTTGGCTCAGTTTATCCCTTCCGGCGGTAGGGCTTGCACATATAATGTTGGTAACAAATAGATTAGCACTAATTATTATGCACGAAACATTTGATGGCGAAATAAAGGCATTTAGAGCGTATCTATCGGTCTATCTATCTCACTGGCAGCGTAGATTCTCGTGCTCTCGCGGCCGATTGATTAAGTTGATGAGTACCAAAAATGACATGGCATGACAGGAGCATGTTGAAAACATAAATGACTGCTCATTACATGAAAATCATGACATGCCTTTAATGTACGCCATGACATACGTGACATGGTCAAGGAGCTACAACGGCCGTTTGGCCAACTTCGTGTATATCAAAATTGACATGATATGATAAGAGCATGAGCAAAGTATACATGACTGGTCATAACACGAAAACCTTGTCATGCATGTCATATAGGCCATGACATACATGACCCGGTCATGGAGCTTTACGGCCGTTTTAGTAACTTGATGTGTACCCAAACTGACACGGCATGATAGGAGCGTATGGCTAACATGAATGACTGGTCATAACACGAAAATCATGTCATGCATGTCATGCGCGCCATGACACACATGACACGGTCATAGTGTTCTAACGGCCGTAATATTAACTTTATGTATACCAAAATTGACAGGGCATGATAACAGCGTAAGATGAAAGAAAATAACTGGTCATAACTCCAAAAAGATGTCATGCATGTCATGTACGCGATGACATATATGACCCGGTCATGGAGCTCAAATGACGGTTTTATCAACTTGTAGAGCACCAAAATTTACGTGGCATGATAAGAGATTATGAGTAACATAAATAGCTGAGTATAACACGAAAACCTTGTCATGCATGTCATGTAGGCCATGACATACATCACCCGGTAATGGAGCTCTAACAGCCACTTTATTAGATGCGAAGCATCTTATGGCCGAGTTCAAACCGGTGGTGGTGTGCGGCGTGACCACCCTTATTGCGCATGCGCTCGCCCTGTGTGAATTAACGGCCAGGCTAGAGGGAAGAAATGACGCGCGTAGTGTTCCTCTTCGCGTTCCACGACGGCTTAATCTCTATTGTCTTATTGTGGCCATATTCAGTCATCCAATGGATAGGCAATCTCAATTTACTCAAAACAGATTTCTTTAGGATTAGCTTATTCCGGATTAGCTTAATCCGGACTACCTTAACGTGGCCATGCTCAGGCATCCAACAGGCAAGACAATCTCACTCCAAATTCACTTGCTTGTGACTAGCTTAATGCGGATTAGCTTAATCCGGCTTAATCCACATTGCCTTAATGTGGCCATACGCTGTCATCCAACTGACTAGGCAATATCAACTTACTCAAAACTGGGTGGTGGAAGATTCGGACTACCTTAATCCAGCTTAATCGAATTTAATGGGATCGGATTAATGTGACCATACGCAGTCACCCAAACGGCTAGTCATTCTCAATTCACTCAACATTGACTTGTAGAGGATTAGCTTAACCCGGATTTATTTAGTCATGCTTAATCCGAAAGAACATAGCCTAGTCGGGTCTAACCTACATCATGGCTATGCCATCTCGTCTTGGACCGGATTAGCGTAATCCGACATAATCTCTACTAATCTTGCCTAATCCCACTTGATAGGTATCTATCAGTATAGATTGGTATGGACTAGCGTTAAATTCGTTTGTCCAAATTCAATTAGGCTGCGATATGCTGGCTTAAATAGGCTTTTTCTAAGCTTACCCTGGTTTAATCCGGCGGCTTAATTGGTATCACTGAGTATCAATCAGTATTGATTCGTATCGATTACTATTGATTGTTTTGACTATGCTTATTTAGCATAGGCTACGAGCATGATTAACTTGTCTTGACCAAGCTTATCTAAGCTTATCGGCAAGGTAGCCGAAGCATCTATTCACTCCGCAAGGCTTAACGCAAAGCTTAACATCCTCTTTGTAAAAGCAGCTTCACGCGATGATTATGCGATGCAGCTATAGCGAGACAAACAAGGATTTCTTTAACAGCATGCTCACCGCCAGCGATAAAAAATGCACGGCCACATGCGAGACAAGTCAACAACTAACCTCGCATATCTTGGTGCTGTCGTTCGGATGCCAGCGGTCGCGTTTCACTTGTGCTTCCCATTTTTTTCTTCGCTCGCTGTTGCGATGGAAGCGAAACATCCGCTGGCCTTTCGCGTGTGAACTGGTACACCATGGCACACAGCAGCCTGTCATAGCGGCCAAAGAACTGATCTCAAACGTCGAGAACAACGTGTTTACAGCACCGTTCCCGCGCCAGCCTCTGCGCGCCGCCCGACACTTTCGAACCAATATGGCCGCCAGGCGGCGCGGGGTCTTTCAAAAGGTGTCTCCACCCTGGAGCGGAGGCGCGCGCACATCGAGGCACCCTACAGCCAACGGTATCATCGCGGCATCTGGCGGCGTCACACGAGTCGCCGGCGCTCTATTACAGAGGCTAGCACTGCCGAGGCGGGCGACCTCAGTGAGGATATCGGGGTGCTATGTCACTACGGGAGGCTCGGCAGAGCGGCTGACGCGGGAGGCGCTGTCGTCGCGAGCGCGCTCCGCAGCAGATCGAGTTGAGGAGGAACAGCAGTGGTAAGGAGGAAGGCGACAGAAATAAGCCCTTAGCTGCCTTAGCGCATTGTGCTTCGCTTTATTTATGGTGTGAATGATTTCGCAATTGTGTTGCCTAATCAGTGACGCAATGTCAAAAAAACGTTTCAGGGACCCTTTAATATAGCACGCGTGCTGGCGCCACTGCTTTTCAAGTAACCCCAAACGCGAAGAATCGCCGTCGCAGATGTGGCTCGGTTTCCTTCAGACATTTGCAGGACGAAAGGCTTCCCCATTTCGATGCTGGAGAACACACCAAAACGCGACGAGTCGTCCTCGATGCGGTACTGGTTGTTGGGCACAAAGCCGCTCACCATGCAGACATCTTCGTTCGCTGCAACCCGGTGTCCGCAGCGGCGAGCCGCGTGAACGTAATGTTCAGTAGTACCGTAACAGTTAGATGCATTTCCTGGCTGACATTACAGAGACTCGGCAGCGTGACACGTTCGAACCTTCGACAACTTTGGCAAGCGTGTTGCCTCGGCGTACGCGTTTGTCACGCCGCATATGCTCCGTGCAGAAACCTACGCCGCCTCCGCAGCAGACGCATCAAAAGCGAAACTCCCCAGTCGACTAAATCGACCGCTTGCCTATCACGTGAGGGCCTATTTCCCATGATTCTTTCCTTTAAATTTTTTATGACTAGGCTTCGAGATTGTCACGTGACGGCCCCTCCTAGTTTTTCTTTCCTCCATGGTTGGCGCGCGCTCTCCGCCTCCTCTCTCTCCATCTGTCTCGCGCACTCACCCGCCGTGATGGGATGACTCACTGCCGCATTCCACAGTTTCCCAGCATATTCTAGAAAAGCGCCGTCTAGGCTTAGGCCAGCTGTTGCATGCCCTTGCGCACATTGAATCCTTTACTGGGAGCACCGTTGCCTTGATTCCTTTCTTGATTTTGGCGCGCCGTATCACACTCAATGCCGCATTCTTCGATGCAGTGGACACTATTAAATGCGAAGCATTTTTAGCGAACTTCGGCGACCTTGAGCGTATCTATCTATCTATCTATCTATCTATCTATCTATCTATCTATCTATCTATCTATCTATCTATCTATCTATCTATCTATCTATCTATCCGCCTACGACTTCTTGCTCTCCTGGCCGTTTTCTTCATGGAACATATACGAAACTTGGTATGGCAGATGACTGCATGACGAACGTAAATGACAGGATATAACACAAAAATCATGACATGCATGATTTGCAGGCCACGGTCTTGGTGTTCTCCTGGCCGCTTCGTTAATGGGATGTATACGAAAATTGGTTATGCGAAAACATGACTGCATGACATTATAAATGACAGTGAATGACATGACTGCATGACATTATAAATGACATGAAAATCACGACATGCGTGTCATGAGCGGCGTGATTTATATATGCCACGGCCGTTTCGTTAACTTGATATTGAAACGTACGGTTGTTTCGTTTTCTTTAAGTAGAAACCCGTTATCACTTCCCCGTGGCACGCGCGCTTGTTTTGACTGTTCGCGGGTAGCGCCCTTATTAGCGAGTCTGGAGTACGCCCTGACCCGCAGAAAACAGCTGCGATCGCTGACTTTGCTCCACCCACCGATAAGAAGGCAGTATGCAGATTTCTTGGCCACTGCGCTTATTACAGGCACTTCGTCAAGAACATTTCGCAGATGGTCGAGCCACTGACGTGCCTCACGAAGGCCGACGTCGACTTCAAACGGGAAACCCCGCAATCCGAGGCATTCAAAGAACTAAAGCGACGCCTGCAAACGCCGCCAATACTCGCGCACTTCGACGAAGAAGCCGACAGCGAAACGACACAGACAGCGCAGGGCCCGGCGCTGTGCTTATGTAGAGCACCGGCGGAGTTGAAAGGGTTATCAGTTAGGCTAGCCGGTCACTTTCGAAGGCGGAAGCGTATTATTACACCTCCGAAAAGTAATGCCTTGCCATCATCTGGGCTACATCAGATTTCCGCCCCTACCTGCACGACAGGCCTTTCAAAGTCGTGAGTGACCACCACGTCTTTTGTTGGCTAGCTAACTTGACAGATCCACGAGGGCGTCTCGCAAGATGGAGCATTAGACTCCAAGAATTATATCACCGTCGCCTACAAGAGTGGACGAAAGCACTCCGACGCCGACTGCTTGTCTCGCGCCCCCGTCGATTCGCGGCCGCATGGTGATCAGGACGATGACTCTTTCTTTGGATCCATAGGTACTGACACTTCGCGGAACGCTAACGAGCTAACCCAGAGCTCAAGGGCCTCATGGACTACCTGGAAGGCAATACCTTCGTCGTGCCAAAAGTATTCTGCCGAGCACTAGGTTCGTTTGTCCTGCGGAACAACGTTCTCTTGAACAAGAACTTCTCGCCGCACCGCTCCGACCACCTCCTCGTGGTGCCTTCAGCGTTACGTCCAGAGGTACTGGAGGGTTTACACGACGACCCGACAGCCGGACACTTCGGTTTTTCCTGCACACTATAGAATACAAGAGAAGTACTATTGGCCGCGCCTCACTGCCGATGTCGCCCATTACGTAAAACAATGCAGAGACTGTCCAGCGACGCAAGACGCAGAGAAGTAGGCCAGCAGGACTTCTGCAACCCATCGAACCACCTCGACGGGCGTTCTAGCAAATCGGCATTGACTTACTGGGTCCGTTACCGACGTCGACTTCCGGCAATAAATGGATCGTCGTAGCGACTGACTACCTCACCCGCTATGCCGAAACAACGGCCCTGCCGCCGAGGTCGCCAAGTTCGTCGTTGAGAACATCGTCCTGCGTCACGGAGCCCCAGAGGTCCTCATCACGGACAGCTTTTACGACCTTTACGTCTGACCTAACTCAGGCGATCTTGAGGTAGTCGGACAAGCCACCGTCGAACCACCGCCTACAACCCGCAGACGAATGGCCTGCCCGGGCGTCTAAATAAGACAATCGCCGAAATGCTGTGCATGTACGTCGACGTCGAACACGAGACGTCGGACGCCACACTTCCGTATGTACATGGTCGTGAAAGAAACCACGCAGCTGACGCCATACAAGCTTGCCTACGGACGGAGCCCAACTGCGACGCTTGACACTATGCTACCGGTTGTCACCGATGAACAAGACCTCGACGTTCACAGCTACCTTGGAGCGCGCCGAAGACGCTCGACAGCTCGCCCGCCTGCGTATCAAGAGCCAGCGGACGGTTGACAGGCGCCACTACAACCTTCGACGACGCCACACCGAATACCAACCAAGCGACCTTGTCAGGGTCTGGACGCCAATACGACCACGCGGACTGTGTGAGAAGCTCTTGCGGCGCTACTTTGGACCCTACAAGGTACTCTGACGTTGTGGTAAGCCGGACTATGATGTCGTGCTCGATGGCCTAACGTCATCCCAGGAGCGCCGCGCCCGACCTTAAGTTGTACACTTGGTGCGATTGGTTAACTTAATTTATTACTTGTACTCTCACTTTCATGTTCTATTTTCAGCAATGCGGCGATGCTTTTTCAGAGCGGGGAAGTGACACGTGCGGTTGTTTTGTTTAAGTGGAAAGCCGTTATCACTTTCCTGTGACACGCGTGCTTGTTTTGATTGTTTGCGGCGAACGCCGTTATCACTTTCTATTGCGCGCAACGCAGGCCGCGTTTATCTTGCATGCCACTTCTGGAACCGTGTCGACCATTCTTGAAACTTTGCATGCTTGATGCGCGCATTTCAGTGACTTCTGGAATTCCAGAGATAATGCGACAACGCGTTATGAAGCCTGCATAAAAGCCGACGCATTGCGCCGCTTGTCAGTCCTTTTCGTGAACCGACGACTGTTCACGCCGCTGTTGCTGTGAATTGTGGTTGGCCTTGTTTTGCTGGGCACAAGTTCGCCCAATAAACAGTTCGCCTGACATTACCTTGAGTGCTGTGTGCATCGTCTCGAGCGCGGCGTGCGTCACGACCACGTGACAATATATACCAAAAATGGTATGGCGAGACTGATGACCATGGGTGACTGTCATACGAAGTTCGAAGAACAGTTATTTACGCTGGGAATGCGAGCGTTCCCATCAAAGTGACGAGGCTGTTTGTGCTTTCCAGATGACATTTTATACAGAAGAAGACGCGCAACACACACACACACACACACACACACACACACACACACACACACACACACACACACACACACACACTTAGGAGAGCGGATAAACAAGGCAACAAAACAAACTTAGTGTCTCTACTAACAGTACGACAGTCTCGGCCAACACAGGCTCACCCTCTGGCGGGACGGCGACTGGAGAGAGCCGGAGTACTGTTGACTGGCGACGAGTGGGTTGGAGAGCACCGAGGCTTGATGAATGCTGCTGGAGCCACAGTAGTCTTGCAGCAGGAAACGAGACGGGGAGGACACACAGGCAGCCACGTGAAGCCAGGCGCTCCAACTCGTGGACCGCTGGTAGAGATACTCGACACTCGGGCCCGGGCACCCGACTGTGTCGAACGCTGCAGTCCGTCTGCCTCTGTCTTCTCTTGTGTGTTCACCACACTCGCTCGCGCATCTTGGCGCGTGCGGGAGCTGCATCGTTGTCTTTTCCTCCTCACGCCTGGAACAGAGACACACAAATTCTCGCGTACATCGCAGTGACACGTCCTAAGAACATGAAAATCGTGACATGCTTGTCATGAGCGGCATGATCTACATGCTACGCGTTTCGTTAATAGTATGTATACCAAAATTGCTATGGCACAACATGACTGCTGCACGAACGTGAATGAGAGGTGATAACATCACAATCATGATATGCGTGTCATGAGCGACATGGTTTACATGCCACAGTCTTGGTATTCTTGCGGCCGTTTCGTTAACTCCATATGTACCAAAATCGGTATAGCGAGGCAGCAATGCAGATACATTTTACGTTCCTGATGCGTGCTTCGCATCTCCTTGATTCCCACTGCACGTGGGATCTGCCATTTTTTTTTTGTGATGCAGGCATTCACGGAGTTGCGACGGGATCTTGTCCTTGCGCTCGTCATCGGCTTCTACGTTCGTTATGTAGCCTGTACGTCGGAGCACTGCTCGGCTGGTGGTTGTGAGCATGAGGCGCTCTACCTTGTTGGTGAGGTGTGCTTCTGCAAGTCCTTCCTAGGGATTGCGAACATTCATGCCAAGCAGTTTATCTGTGGAAGCGGTTGGTGGCAGTCCCAGCGCATGTTTCGTGACTTTTTATTATACAAGGTTCAGCCTTTGTTTCCCCGCTGTCTTCAGGTTGAGATACCTAAGTTCCGTATGTATGGTAAGCGGCTATATAGGACGGCTATTGCCATTCTCAGGGCACCGTGTTCTTTTAAGCCATTGAAGCGGCTGGCCACACGTCAGATAAGACGATCAAGTTGTGTCAAGGCGTTCTGCAGTCTGCGGAGAGTAGTGGCGCCGGACCCGTCCTTGTGTATGTGGAGTCCGAGTACACTGAGCGAGTAGACGTTCTGTATTGGGACACCCTTTAGAAGGACCTGCGGATCCGCTGCATCGTAGCTTGGGGGATTGCCGCGGGCGCGCGCCCGAAGAATAGAAGTTGGGATTTTTCTGCAGCGCATCAGAGCCCGCAGGTGTTGAGGTAGGATTCGACAAAGTGTACCGCCTCCTGTGGAAGATCCTCGTGTTCGCCTGTGCTCGCGCGTATCGTCCACAGAATGACGTCGTCAGCATATAAAACGTGGTGCACCCCCGAACGGCGTCAAAAAGGCGTGGAAGTTTGAAGAGGGCTACGTTAAAGAGGAGTGTTGAGACCACAGAACCCTGCGGAGTACCCTGTTGGGTAAGTGAAATGCCTAGCTTCCGATGTTGGCAATTCCTATTGTGGCCGTACGGTTGGTGAGAAGAGCGTGCACGTATTCGTATGTTTTGGCACCATATTCAATCTCTTCTAGGTTACGGAGTATGGCGTCATGGGGCGCATCACGTATAGGGCGCATTCGATAACGTTATCGAATGCGCTAGAATGCAAGCTAGAATAGATGACTTGCTGTGCTGACTCAGATGGCCAAAGATATTCTCCTTTAGCTGGAAGAGGGCATCCTGTGTGACAGCATTTGACGGAAGCCTTACATGGTGTTGGGGTAGTGACCGTTTTCTTCGAGATGGGTAGCAAGCCGCTGGTAGACCATGTGTTCCCGGCGCAAGACGTAAGGGAGATTGTTCGCAGAATTGCGAGGGAGATTGGGTTATTTCGTTTCGCTACCATGGTCACCTCTGGGTGATTCCAGGCTGTTGGCTGCTCGCCCTTAGTCGAGCAATCGTTAAAGTACGTAGCAGAAGAAACTTTGCCAAAATAAAGAGTATGTTTTACACAAAGGACTCGCAGTTGTTACAATTTCTTTAGCCCTGTAAAATTTCGCCGTTCACGGTTCTTGCGGCCTGCCGCGCACACGCGACATTCTGCCCGAGGAAGTGGCGGGGCATAGCGAGCGCCGCAAGCGCCTTCAGTGCGCTGATCTCGCGTAGGGCCGTATAAGCCGGGCCGCCGAGCGATAGTAGATCATATAATAAGAATTCAGTCTTCTGAGGCTCACTGACAAACTTCATGGCGGCATCCGTCTTAGAACCACGGACGCGGTGATAGGTGCCAGCGCTAGGCCTAACGCGGTGTCGGAGGGTCGTCGGCCGCGGCTGTCACTTTATGAAGCATTCTACACCGTCTTCCGCGGACTTGCGTCGTGTTAAAGAGTTCGGGACACTGAGATTCCGCTTCTCTTGGCTGGTAGTTGCGCGAAAATGCAAACAGAACGCTGTAAAGCTCGGACGCGGCGCCAGCAGTGCTTTGGCTTCACCGCACAGTGGGCACCACCGTCCAACGGCGGCCTCGCGCTCCGCGTAGCGCGCGATTCAAAGCGAGAGACAAGCGCATTTTACAGCGAAAGCTGTAAATGACTAGGAGAAACGAAAATCCGCTCGGCATCTGTGTCACGGGCGGTCTCCATTGGCTGGGCTATCAGTTACGTCGTTCTGAGCGTCGTACCCAAGCTCGCGCGCCATTGGCTGGGCCGTGAGCGACGTCTTCCATCACGTCGCAGCCGTGGCGCCGAGCACGCGCGCATCAGTTTCGACTGAGAGCTTCCACATGGGTAAGCCACGGATCCTACGAAATCCCGAACAGCGGACAACTTTAGAAGAGCGCCGACAGTGGAAACGTGAGAGAGCTCGCATTCGCCGGGCCGATGCTGCAGTCCGGGCACAAGAACAGGCCCGCGAGGCCGAGTGCCGGCAGCAACTGCGTACCGACGATCCGGCAGCCTTCCAAGCCGCGCTAAATCGCGAACGGGAATGCAAGCGCTGGTGGCGGGCGGATCCTGCAAACCACGCCGCCTAGTTAGCTCGCGACGTAAAACGATTGCAACAACAGCGCGCCGAGGAAGCTGCGTTGCCAGCAGAACAGCGCTGACGTGATGATTGCGGGAGCGCTTTCGCCGGAAGGCTTCAGTGAAGCGTCGGGTTGAACCCACTGCTAAACACCGGGGCCGCACATTTCAGCTTCGCTGGTTAACCATTTGTACGGAGTGCTTGGGTGGTGATTTTTTATTTCTTGATTTTCATTTATTTTGCGCAAATATACAATGCTAACAGCTGGTGAGCTTGGACAACACGGCTTACGTCGCATGCTCGCCGGATTGCGAATGGCGGGCAGTGAGCCATTGCCAGGGGAGACGGACGCAAACAGCGCTAATTTCGCGTGACTTTTATCGTTTTTTTTCGGGTCACCATGCCTAGGTTAGACGCAGTTTTCGGTTATTTCGAGTGCGAATTTTCGAGTGCAATATCTTCAGAAATAAAAGTAAGGTGCTCACAAATGCTAAGACAGTGAGAAAAACACGGTGAGAATTTTTCAGAGAACCGCAATTTTTCGACCCGCATATCTTCTTAGCGCTGCCATATGAGCCATGAATTAGGCTTTTGTGGTTGTGTATTTTCTGCAGCAAATCCCTGCATTTATTTTAAACTATAGCTAGGATAACTTTTCAAAACCTTTGTTCTACATTCTGCTACATCGTGGAAAAAAATACATTACTTGTTCGCGTGTGTAGCACCACCGTGAACAAAATGGCATTCTTTGCAGCGAACCTCATTCGAATCTAATGACATTAAAACACCCACTCTTACAAGGGTAAGGTAAACGATCGAAGTAAGTTATAGAGACCTGCTTAATACACAATGTCTCTGGGATTGCGAAAAAGAAAACACAGTGGGTGGGCAGCTTTTACGCGGTTTTATTTTTCAACGCTCATGCCGTCAGCGGCGGGCACGCCTTGGAACGGTGCATTGCCGTGCTGGAAGGGCAGCGGAAGGCCTTGTGGAACGCAGCGTGGTTGGCAAGCGCGGCGTCGATGCGGTGTTTCGTGGGCATCAGCTTGTAGCGACGAAGCCGCTTCTGTAGTTGCGGAGAGTCGCACAGCGTCATAGCCCAGTGAACGAAGAAGACCTGCGGCTGCGTCAGCTGCTGCTTTCCCTCGATCAGGACAGCCGGAAGAGGGGACGCATCGGCGCGCCTCGTCATCTGAAGCAGAGCCGAGGGGTGGAAAAGATCTCGGAGCAGATCCGGCATGTGGCTGTCGTACGGCGAGGTGCCCAAGCGTCGCGCGAGACAGCGCAGCTTGGAGAGCGGAATGTGGATGAGCTCGTTCGGCTCGCCAGGGAGCACGGCGCGTAACAGCGCTTGGACAATTGGTGCAGCCGCCTGTACATCGCCGAGGGGTCGTTGTTTGAGAGCCGTTGAGAGCGCGGGCGACACGTATACAACGTTCGGATCGACATAGTAGTCGGCGTCCATCGAGAACGTCTCGTCTTGGTGACGGGAGTCGAGACCGTCGTAGGGACTGTCCATTACCCAATAGGCATTGGGTCTCGCCGATTGCACCTTGAGCAGAGCTTCGAGAAAACCCTCCTTGGTTGGATACAGGGCGGGGCCGTGCGGACAGTGCTCAGAGCTTGGAGTACCAATTCTCGCCAGACGTGCCTCCAGCAGCGTTCGGGCGCGCCTCAATCCGACACCTTTCTCGCGCCAGGGCAGCGTCTCGACTACGGCCGCGGTAGCGCGCTGGGCTTTGGTGAACAGTGCATCGGCGCTGTCTCCCGGCTTAGGCGGTTCGTACTGCGTCTGTCCCGGCTGCAGTCCGGCAAAGAAGCGAAACGCAAAGGGATGAAGGTGTGCCAACAGCCGCAAACAGCCGGCGAGTCGTGGCGGCGCGGCGTCAGCCCACGGTGCTAGCGGGAGCAGGAAGTGGGCTTCCGTCGGCAGCAGTGGCGCCAGGTGCACCAGTACCCTGTAGCCTAGGTAGTTGAAGAGCGCAGCCGCACTCACGTTGCCCAGCGTCTCGGTTGCAAGAGCCAGCTGCTCGGGCTCATGCACCAGCAGTGTCAGGTTGGCCTGTGCCAGCAGCGTGGAGTCGTCCCTCACGATGGCCAAGTACTCTGCCCAGTTCCACTGGCGCGGACGTGGCAGGTCGCCGAGAGCGATTAGTCTCGCACCGTAAACGAACGCATCGCGTGGCTGTGCCCTTTCCAGCGCCTGCTCCAGCTCGACGATGGCGGCAGCGGCGGCTCCCCAGTACGGCTTGGTGCCACCTTCGTAGTTCGGTGCAGCGCCCTGAAGTAGGCTCAGTGCCCGGTCGACGGTGCGCACGTAGCTGCCTATATCCTTCGGCGGTAAGGAGAGCTGGTGAAGGCGCAGCGGCATCGGAGTTCTGTCGAGCTGCATAGTGACGCGACCGTAGTGCCGACGAAGGGAAAGGCGCACTATGGGGAACACGCCGAGCCTTAGATCCAGCAGTCCAGCCAGATCCGACGGTGACCGATCGAGCGGCCGCGCTCGCGCTAGGGGCCAACCAGAGAGCCCGAGCCACCGCAACAGGCGCTCCACGTGATGCCAATCAGCTGCCGCGGCTGGTCCCATGCAGGCACGGTGAAAGTCGACACCGAGCAACGCGTAATGTCCCGGGCATGAACCGCGCAGTAACGTCTCTGAGAGAGCTGGGAAGCCGGCTATCGATGCGTTGAGTTGCGTTGCGAGCGTCTCCATTGCTTGCTGGTGAAGCAGCGGCCGGGCGTAGTGGTGCCGCGAGCACACGAAATCGTAGAAGCTGCGGCAGGCGGCTGCATCCGGCCGGTTGCCTTTTTTTCTTCCATCGGGGCGCTGGCTGACCTGGCAAGGCGTCGAGTTGCAGCTGGCCGTGGTTGTGGATCGGGGCCGTTCGCGGGCCATGGCTAGCGAGAAGAGCACCGTGCCTACGCACGACATTGCTCCGATGATAGCAATAGTAACCGCGGTGCGGTAGCGTTTCGGCACCATGGCGGACCCGACGACGATCGTTCTTCTTCTGAGGCTGCACGTGCCAGCACCGAAGAAAATGTTAATTGTTGATTGGTGACTGGCCCCAACCCACTACGGGCGACTGACCAGTAGTGGGCTGTATGGTAGTAGAAGAAAACGTAAATAAAACAATTTTATTCGTCGCTGTTCTGATAGCGGAAGCTATTCAGAGCGTCGCTATTCGGAGAGGCGTTTCCTACTTCAATTCCAGGTGTGACGATTAACAAAAAAAAAAAAAGATTCTCATCGCATCAAGTTCACCTAATTATCGTTGCAAGAACCATGAAACCGCGAAAGAAACAGAAACTAGCTCGTGTGTCAATGCCACCCTCTGAAAAAGCATCATCACGATTCTGTAAAGTAAGCGCAAAAGCGAAAATACAGGGAAAAGAAAGTCATGGAGTAAGTAAAGAAATATTTTTCAACGTAATAGCATTTCAAGCGCACCACGTGGACGGCTTCCAGACGTGCGAAGAGTCGCTGTGGTGACTTTACCACATCGGGAACAACCTCACAGTCCAGTGCACCGTAACGTCGGACTACTTGTTAGGCCCGAAGTTTCACTGCAGGAGCTTTTCACTAAGTCCGCGTAGTCGAACCGCAGTCCAGACGCACACACGGTCTCCGGCGGGGAGTGTTTTCACGAGAGATCGAACATGCGTGTACGCACGAGATCTTTCTTTCGCCTAGTCTTTTATATGTCGTGAGGGCCATTCGAAACTACCCGCAATTCGAATTTCCGGAAGCCACTCCAACCAACGCAAAAAATATTTGGAGGTGGCGGCGCAGGCATCCTGGTCAGTGGCGTAGCCAGAAATTTTTTTCCGGGGGGGGGGTGACTGTGTGTGAGTGTATGTATATATATATATATATATATATATATATATATATATATATATATATATATATATATATATATATATATATATATATATATATATATATATATACTTTCGGAACGAAAATATGCACGTGACGCATTTGCACGGACCATCGCCCAATGAGTATATACATTCGCACAGCATCTGAGGCCTACTACTTCACCCTTCAGTTGTCATGTCAACTGGGCGCCGAAATAACGATACTCTCGCACATTCAAAACTTTCACAGACGGCAATGTATCGACGAAATCTAGTAGACATTTATTTCCCCGCCCCTGCGAAGATGCGTCACTTGCGCACGCTACTACCTTGATGATAATTTCAAAATAAAGTATAATGATCAATGTACACATAAGCATGAAATGCTGTAAAGAATTCGTGATAGAAGGCGTAGCCGGGAACAGCGGGCAGCGTACCTGAGGAAGGTAAGCTGAAAATGACGCTATAACAAACACATTTTTTGAAACACTTTATGAATTGATTGTGGCGTTGTCCTGATAAACTCCGGAAGACCCTCTCCAACTTGACATGGTAGTAGACATTTAGGACGACATTTCAGTACATATTTCGTATGTATGGTTTCCTCACCCGAACTTATCTGTTCGCTACATTATACAGGCACTCTTTCACCAAATTTTCGATACATTTGGAGGAAGAACAGAGATTCGCCTGCTCCGAGATCTCTCTGTCCTGAACATATTACCGCTTCTTTTTTAAAAGAATTAAGCCTATTGGGTTACAGAAAAATGTCGTCCTCATTAACATGGTAGGCCTCCCGAAACATGGTTTTGTCTCCACTAAACTCACAAACACCACCGTCCCGACCCTTTCACTAATAATTACTGACACATTTTTAAGCTAAAAAACGTGGTAAAACATCTCTTAATATTGAAAAAGCTTTTTATGCGGTTTGCCGCTTCACACTTCTAGCCAGATAAATGAAAAATCTCACGCTGCTGTTGGGACTAACGCCAGTTCAATCCTGCAGTTACTTCGAGGCATGCTGAATGCAAGTTGCGATGGATAAATCTGATTTGGAACTCATTGAAGTGAACTCCGGTATGGTGAGATGTCCCTACAGCGGTGTTCACACGGGGGATTTCTCCCCGCCGTGGAAGGGGGGATTGTGTATCACGTGACAACAACGTCACGGTTTTGCGTGGTTACGCGGCCTCCCCGCTCATCCCCGGGGAGACGGGGACCTTTTGACCGAGCGGAACACACTCCCCGCTTGGCGGGGGAGACGGTGGAATTTTGAGCTGGCCTTGGCAACAATAGCCTCGTGGATGCGCAGGCCGTAGCTGCAGCGTGGACACCGTCACGGTTATCTTTCCAAATATGCGTTCCGCTTGTGGGCACCGCGTTGACGAAACTGACCGATGATGGACATTCTAATTTTTTTTTTTACTCGTGGAAGAGTACACCACGTCGAGTGGTGTTTAACTGCCCCCTTTATTTAATTATTTATTTACTTATTTATTTCGAAATGATGAACTCGATAAGCATCTGGACCTCGCCCGTTTTGCTTGAAAGATTTAAAGGAAGCATCGCGTGCTTTTTGTGCCGTATTGATGGTGAAAAGCAATAGAAAATCTCTCCGAAAGAATTGGGCAGACGCCTGCTAGAGTGCCGTTTTCTCCCGCAAACTGCACGTCTCTCATTTAGAAAGATCCCCTCGTGATACGCAATTTCAGCGTTGTGAATAACAAATATTTTGCTGCTAAAAGCGAGAAAGATGATCGCCATTGAACACAAAGTTAGTATATATACACTGCTGCCGTCTCCCGATGTTATGTATATATTTTATATTTTAAAAACGTGTTTACATGGACCTGCAAAAACCTTCTTTTTTGTTATTTTTGATGCATCAGTTTTATTTGCGGCTGAGAGAACAGAGTATTTCTTTCTTTTTTTCTAGGTGGTTGGGAGGCGGGGGATTGCTAAACTGGTGATTGATCCTGCCTGATGAAGACAGCAGCGGTCTGCATTAAATTCTTCTCACTCCAAAATTTTGATGGACGGCTTGTACACTTCACTGTCTGATATCAAGCAGCCAGATTGTTTCCATCCTCCGCCGAGGCTCGTGAAACAAAAAGAAGCAAGAACAAAACACTGTACTTGCAGAAATCCGACCAACATGGAAGAATATTTAATAGAATTTTCGGAAAGCTGTGTACAATTTTGTCATTAGAGAGAACAAAACAAAGAGCGGGTGCCAACAACTTCGGCAAAAATGTCCCTGCGCGACGACGTCTGTGACGCTAGAAAAACACGGGAACTTCTGCTGGCGAGAGCCGCGTCTACATTTGCTGCGCAAAACTTGTGAATGAGACATTCTGCGAAAGGCAGCAGTGCACGTGTTAAAAGCCTGTTTACACGATTGGCTGTTCCTCTTAGGCCCAATACACAAAATTCAGTGTTTATGCCAACTTCCATTTCGTTTAACCGCACAGTCCGCACGGATTTCCGCGTGCTCGAAGCGTGCTGTTGGTTTCGTGGTGTCGTGAGTACCGGCACAGTAGTCTGGTAACACTGGCCTCCCCCGCCGGTTGCTCTGCCCGTGTGAGCGAGAGACTTGTTCGGGGACTTCTCCCCGCCGGCTGACGTCACTTGGCTCCACCTTTATCCCCCACGGAGAAATCCCCCGTGTGAGCACCGCTTACTTCGCGCTAAGGGGGAGGCGATTCTACGCCGCAACACTTCACAAGTACCGCAACTACGCTACGACTCCGTTCGAAATGCTTCACGTACCACTTCCCCCCCCCCCCCCCTTTCTGTCCACACACCCCTCAACAACCATTTAACCAAACCGGATTCGTGCTGGGGCCGGGAAGGAAAGAGGCAACAGGCTTAATTAAGTCAACAAAACATGAAATTTAATATGTGAACATGATCAAAGTATACAATTAACAATTCGTAGCCAACGTAATGATGCAAGGCAAACAAAGAGCAACGTAAACGCATAGTGCAGCACAGGAATTAACAGGGCAAACAAACTCGTCAGTGAACGGCCGATACAATGGGTAAAACGGCGCAATGTCTTAAAGGGCCACTAAACAGGCTCCTACTTTTTTTTAAAGCCGCCCAAACAAGCTAACTCAATCATAGAGAAGGTTGCGGCGATCACATTGTGCGAATATGACAGCGCTGCGCGCCACATAGACGCCGTATTTCAAAAAACAATTCCCGCGCCTCTTTCCTGCGATTGACCAGTCGCGCTCGCATCCTAGGTGTCGTCACGTTCTACCGCGAACAACCTTGCGCAGTTGTATCTCGTTGATTGGTCGAAACGTCTATTGTCAGATCCTATGGCCATCCCACCGGCGTGAGGGCGGGAGCAACCCAACGTTTCTAGAACGGGAGCAATCGGTACTGCAGTGCAAGCGTCAATGGCGTCAAATGCTCACGTCAGGTCACGTGTAAAAAGTGGGCGGAGTCTCGACGGCGTGCCGCCCCTACCCTTTCCTCGACAGAGAAGGGTGGGGAGGGCGACCGAGAAAACGAAACAGACGCAAGCGGCCACTTAAACCCGTGTAACTTATTTATTATTGCACCTATTCGCAAAAGTCTTGCGGGAGCATGTTCACATCGCACAGGAGCGCAGTATATCTTTAAAACAAATTTTGGACCACGGGGTTGTTTAGGGGCCCTTTAAGTACGCTTGCTGCCGCCAACGAAAGGAACGCTTATCTGGGTGGGCTCCGTCGGCGCATAAGTCTGGACTGGTGCTTTGTTAGAAACTCGGATGTCGTCCTCGAAGTCGCCGTGCTCACGGATTCTCCCTGATCATTGCTGCTCGCATCATGCTCTCGCAAAGACTACATCGTCTCTCCGAGGTTGGAGAGACGAACGGCCAGGCTCGCACAAGGGATCGCAAACGAAACTTACCTCTTCACATGACGGAGGTCACTACCTCTCTTCGAGTCACTCGAATCTTCAAAATTCCGCCCTTTCCTCTGTCCCGAGACGAGTTTTTCTCCCTGACAGCCCCGCCTCTACAGGGCGTCTACGGCAACGTCGCTGGTAGAAAACGCACGAGTCCAACCCGCCGTGCGACTATTGTTTGGGACTCGCCTCCGCAGTGTAACGCAGTACGAGCTCCTCTCCAAAAATATAGAAAGCAGAATATAAACATACACAAAACTCGAAATTCGGACACAACGTCGGACAACCTAACCAGCGACACTTGTGTACAGATTACCTTAACGAGCTTTAGCTACCACCGCTTCCATTACGAAACACTCCAGGTGCAAGCAATTTGGCACTGTCTAGGTGCCCTCACGCTAGAAGTGCCCCGTGAAAAGACCCGCCCGTCGGCAGTCGCTCCTTATAGTGGCCGGCCAGATGTGCGTGTCCGAGAAGCAGTTCTGCTTACTGCATTGCACAGTGATCGAAACATACCGGGGACGCTCCGTTGGCTTTGTTCAAGCACTTATGAGCGCGCTGGGTTCGCTTTGGCGTCGGCATTCTGTCGTATTCAAGGTCGCCGGCTAATGCACACTCTCATCTGGGACCGCTTCGCAAACTTCAGCTCTGCTGTCAAAGCGCGGTTTCCGCAAAACTCGCGGGTAACGAAAGCCCCAGCGGTTCTCTGACCGCAGTGGCAGCCGAAAGATAGGATTGCAGAAGGCCAAAAATTCCCGCTACCCGCGTTCCCGTGTCTCGCCCGGCCGACGCCCCTCAGGGCATCACAATGGCACAAGGATCAGTATTAGGCCCAATATTTCCTGTATCAATAACGTTCGCCATAAGCTTTGAACTTACGAAGCTCACAAATGTGCTCACTTGATGCAGCACTAGCCAAATAAATACTAGATTATCAACTACTACTAGCCGTATCTCACTGGTTTTGCAAACTGAAACGTCATGTGTCTTAACCTTACGCGATCGCTTGCTACACTGAGTTGACAATGTTACATGCTTAGCGGTCGATTTATAAAATCAAGGTTAAAAAAAGTTTGTAAAATAAAGCTTTCTTATGGTTCTTACGCACTACAATATTTTCCCTATGCCCATCATCGGGCTTTGTACGTTTCTTTTTTCTTATTTCGCTGTCACTTAGGTTGCTGTTGAAAAACATGGGGGGTGGTGTAAATAACTTATTCGGCTCCCTTACTAAACGAGGTCCAAGAATAGTGAGTTTCCTTCTGCCTAACAGAGAAGTAACATCCCGTTCAGTGAGTTACATGTTACAGACGTGCCATGTTTCGTCCCCGATTCCGCGCACCAGGCAGGCAAATAATGCTATAGTGCACAAAACCCTCAATTGTAACTATTCCAATGGCGAATAATTGCAGGACTTTCTCGGTGCTTTAACTTGGAATTATAAACAGTTGCGCGAAATTTTCGTATTTCATGCGTCTAAACACTAGTTTCTTCAAAATAAAGCGTCCTGATAAATCTGTTTACTTGAATGAGCAGAGGCTCGATGTGGGCCAGTTTGTTTTGCATGCTTGAAATGCCTGTCCTTTGTACGTGTTTCTTTTTGTCCTCGTTCTTCTGCGCTCTCTTTTTTTTCATGGAACTCATTTTCACTTTTGCTTGATATGTAGCCTTCTCTGTTCGATTAGTTCGACCAGATACTGTAGCCGAGAAAGGTATTGGTATAAAGGGATTTCTTCTCATTTGATTTTCCCATTGGCCGCTCATGGATCAAGTACTGATTGATGGATCAATCGTCTCGGCGACTGTAGTTATTCCGGCTGTTATGTTTACAACGCTGTATATTGTATTCAAGAAATGAAATGATTTCAAATTAATTGCCTGGCTTGCATGAGGCATTGTATGACCTCATGTGAGCAATAGCAAGGAACTATTCAAACATTATCAGAGAATTCGCATATAATCCATACAGGTAGTAAATTTTCACAGGAAGGATAATGTCGAGAGATAGAAGGTGATGTGACCTCGTCGTCATGGTGAGGAACTTGTCCTCTCTTCCCACCTTCTCCTCCTTCCTGCTTCTCTTCTTCCTATTGGAGCCGAGCTCCTCCAGCTAGCATTGCTGCTGCGAAGAAGGGCGGACGGAAGCCTTCCTGCTACCTGCCCGCCGTCGAGTTGTCGACTTGAAAGATGGAGACCAACCTTTCGCACAAACACAACACGAAACTTTGTGTACGAGACAGACAGTACATACACATTGACATACACATCCCTCCGAGCTGTTGTCAGTCGTATTGCAGAAAAAGCATCTCTCGTGTTGTTCCGGTTGCGTCTTCGGGTTTTCTTCAGCAGCTCCGTCCTCATTGGCTTTGGGTTCTATCGAATGTCGTCAAGGCACGTAGCATGTCCGTAGGTGTCTCTCGCGCTCTAACGCACACCTATACAAACAGTGGGCACGTGCGTGCCCGGCAATGGCACACAAATGAATACCCGTCGAGCTGTTCTGGTCAGTTGTACTGCAGAGAAGGCATCTCCAAAGTTTTTCTAATATCTGTTCGTTCCATTCGTCATCAGGTATTCCTTGGCACTCAAAGTACGCTTAGTCCTATTTTAGCAAGAGGAGGAACTTTTGCGGCATGAAAATCATTACCAGATCGAAAGACGGTAAATTCATTTTTAGGGGCGAAGCCCCTTAACGTTTGGGTCTGTCCGTCCGTTGTAGCGCGTTACCTGTTCAGAACGCGCTACTAGGAGGGCGCGTGTGGGATGCGCGCCCTCGGCACGTCCCCCCCGGCGCGCGAGCTCTCTCACTCTTCCATGTGAGAGAGAGAGAGAGACAGAGAGAGCGACAGGCGCGCGTTGACTATGGAAACGCTCTTTCTTCGATGAACGCTCTACCAGGTCGCAAAGGAGGAGAACGCGCCCTCACCCGCGAGAGACAAGTTTGACGCAGGCAGCGTCATCTAGCGAGTTTCTTGATTGAAAAATACCGACTGCTCGCGCTGAAGAACCGCTCACCGGCCACCCTTATATATATATATATATATGCACTGGATCTTGACTTGCAATGAAATGCCGGTGGGAGATTTCACTTGTGCGTAGTTGAACCATAAGGATTCGTAGCGTGCGCGTTAACTAAATTAATCCGGAACTCGGCACGATCTACGATGAACTTCCGGAGCTTCTCCCACTCATCATCATTCACTCCGTGGATATGCTGTGTATTTGTAGTGCTCGTTTTACAGTAGCCGTGGTCACCCCCACTGTAGATGATAGAGATTTCTCTTCACCACTCATCAGCTGCTGCATTATAGCTTCTTGTTGCAGCAGTGTGGGACCATGCTTGAATTGAGCATGAGCTCTTCCTTTTCTCATTCGGTAGCACGGCGGCTGCTCAACATTTTTGTTAGGAGGCACCACTTTAGACTTCTTGCTTACAGGCTCTTGTGATGAGGCATCATAGCTTATGCTTTGCAATGAATTTCATGAAATAATGAATTGCTTTGCGTTCTTCAGGAAGCCTTTCAGGAATTAGCTTCATTGCTGTCTGAAAAGAAGCCTCCATGGAAGTCTGCAGTGCCCTCATCCCCATTGTCTTTTCTGGCATTTATTTATTTATTTATTTATTTATTTATTTATTTATTTATTTATTTATTTATTTTATTTACAGAGTACCTGCAACGCCGTAGTGGCATTACTGCAGGGGGTATACATACAAAGTCCAATATGGTTGCATTTTTGCAATAGTACACCTTAACATTCTGTAAAATTATAACAATATATAATAATTACAGCACTCAATCAAAAATATTTGCGTACAATATGGCACGTGGCACACAGGTACAAAAAGTGAATAGGCATGTCACTATGTCACAACGATGAAAAAAAAGCGCTGTTGTCACTCAGGTTTGCGATATCTTCGGGAAGTTCATTCCAGTCTTTAATTGTTTTTAAAAAGAAGGAGTTGGCGAAAGTTGGGGTTTTGAATGCGTACTCTCGTATTTTATGTGTGTGCTGGCATCTTGTGGAACGATATGTTGGTGCTAGTGGATATTCCGACTTACCATTTCCTGTTAGGTCATAGTATATGCTATGCAGAAGTTTTAATCGAAGTTTCCGTCTTCTAGATTGCAGAGTTTCCCAGCCTAATGTAGCCTTTATTTCTGATATACTAGCAAATGGGTCGTAATTCTTGCTGACGAAACGGGCTGCCTGGTTTTGAACTTTTTCTATTGTTTCTGCAAGATACTTTTGAGCCGGGTCCCAGATAACACAAGCATATTCAAGTATAGACCTTACATGCAGGAAGTAGAGAGTTTCCTTTACCTCTTTTGTTGCACAAAGAAAGTTTCTGCGAATAAAAGACAACATTCTACTTTGGTCTATGTGTCTGTTCCAATGAAATGATTCTGTTAAATTCCGAAATATTTACACTCAGGTACTTTTTTAATTGCCTCGTTCAATACTGTATGTGTGCTGGAATTCTGAAATGTTTTTTGCAAACCTGACGTGGTTGCACTTCGAGATACTTAAGCACATATTCCACGTGGAGCGCCAACGTGTTACTGTGTTTAAGTCATCCTGTAATAATTCAGTGTCTGCGATAGAAGTAATGTGACGGTAGATGACGCAATCATCTGCGAATAATTTTATGCGAGATTTTATGTTATATGTTATGTTATATGTTATTTTTTATGTTATATGTTATGTAGTGTGTTTATATAAACCAAGAATAACAGCGGACCCAGAACGCTACTTTGTGGCACGCCTGAAGTCACGTTTACATATGAAGACGTTTTAGAATTTAAAACAACACACTCTTTACGACCACTTAAGTAATTCCGGAGCCAGGTTTGCAGCTTCGCATTAATATTCAATGAAGCAAGTTTAATATCTAGCAGATTATGTGGGACCGTATCAAATGCCTTGCGAAAATCGAGAAACAATGCATCAACAACGCTGCTACGATGAAGCGCAATCAATATTTCGTGCTGAAATTCAGTTAGTTGTGTCACGCATGAACGACCCTGGCGAAATCCATGCTGGGAGTGAGTGAAAAATGAGTAGATTCGAGATATTTGAACAATGCGCTATAAATAATGTGTTCTAACAATTTGCAACAGGTTGAAATCAAGGATATGGGACGATAATTTTGTACTTGTTTTTTGCTTCCTGCCTTGTGCACAGGAACCACATTTGCTGTTTTCCAATCCCCTGGAACCACGCCGGTGTCTAGAGACAACTTGTACATTATACATAAATATTGTGCAATAATAACGTGACACTTTTTAAGTACATGAGATGATATACCGTAAGGCCCTGTAGCCTTAGAGGTGTCCAGAGTACGCAGCAGACTATCAAAACCAGTATAATCGATTTCATTTTCCGCCATTTCATTACCAATATTTTTAGAAGATAATATTGGTGAGTGTTCAGTGCTTTTTGAAAACACTGACTGAAGGTAGGCGTTAAATGCTTCAGCTTTCTCTAAGTCATCCGTTATAGTTTTTTCCTCAATTAAGAGGTCGGGGATAGCTGTGTCATCTTTTCTGTTGTTCTTGACGTACTTCCAAAAGAATTTTGGATTACACTTCAGGTCTGTGTTTAGCTTGTCAAAGAAGACAAATTTTGCCTGTTTCAGTTTTAACTTAAATTCTTTGTTTACACTTTTGAGCTTTGTTTCATTTACTGCTGTTCTGTTTTTAAGGAACCTTTTGTGGGCATTAGCTGCTTTTCTAACAAGTTTGCGTATCTCCGAGTTGAACCAGGGTTTATGTCTCTTTCTGCTTTTTAGACACCTCTGAGGTACGTGCATATTCACCAGCTCTGTAATCTTGTCACGAAAAACTTGCCACAATTCATCCATGCCACATGACTCCGATATGCATGAAAAACTGGGATAATACAAGACCAACCCTTCAGTAATGGCGTCAAAGTCCCCTCTGTCGTACATAAAAACGTTGCGAGGGGGTTGCTTACACGCAGGTATTCTGGAAACGTTTAATTCTGCAACAACCGAACTATGATCACTAATACCTGGACATACATTTGTGTGAACAATAACGTTTTCATCATTGCTTAGTAAAAGATCTAGTAATGCGTTAAACCGTGTTGGTTCGTTCACATATTGCTGTAATCCATAGACGCGCATGAGCTCTGAAAAGGCAGAACAATTCCGAATTTTCTGTGGGGTTACACAGTCTGAATCCCATTTCATATCAGGCAGATTGAAATCCCCTCCCAGTATCACGCAATCAGATATTTGCGATAGCATGTCGGAAAGTTGAAGTAACGCTTCATTGTTGTGGTCTGGTGGGCGGTAAAACGATCCAAAAACGATCTTGTTACCTTGGGGAAATTGGACGCGGCACCATACTGATTCAGTTTCATTATAAAAAAACAACTTCTTCACTGGGAAGGCTGCTTGAAATTAAAAGAAACACACCACCACCATGCCTGTTTCTATCTTTACGGTACACTGTAAAACCTGGCGGAAATAGTTCTACATCTGATATTGTGTCGTCAAGCCATGACTCTGTACCCATAACAATTTGTGCTTTCACCGTTTCAACTAAGATTCTTAATTCATCAATTTTATTTTTTAAGCTTCGGAAATTGGCCACCAACAATACTGGTGTAAAGCTTTTTCTGGTGGTATCTTTTTTATTTGTTCTTAAGCTAGAACGCTCACGTCATTCCTGCCCAGATATCTGAGCATGCGCCCGAAGAGGAACTGGTTGGTGCATGTCAGTATCCCAGGCGAATGCTTGTCCATTGATTACTAGCTTATCATAAGTGTACTCGATTTTTTTTGTCCAGCTGTTTTTCTTTACTGTACTTCTAATGCTGCCGGCGTTTTTCTTGAACTGCCTTGCTGAAGTCTTCTAATACGCTGTATGAGGTCCCCTTGAATCTGTATGCATTTCGCAGAACAGATTCTCTTGTTTTCCACCCTGTAAAGCTAGCAATTATTGGACGAATTCTTTCTGTTTTGTAGGCCCCCAGACGATGAGCTCTTTCCTGACTAGATTTTCTTGACTTGACTAGATTTTCGGATTCTTCCCAAGTTTCCTTTGGATGACTATCTGGTATTCCAAAGAATACCAAGTTTTATTTCCAGCTTCTGTTTTCTAAGTCGTCTAGTTTGTCAGCAAACTTCTTTTCTGTTTCCTCGAGTGTGGTAAGACACTTTTCAATTACATTAGTTTTAGTAATCACGTCGTCCAGCTTTTTCCGAAGCACATCCTGAGTTGTCGCAATGCCCGACAACTTTTCCAGCATGGTTACCTGCCCTGACTGTAGCACCTTTAGCATTTCTTCAATTTTACTTATCTGTTCTCGCTCGGGTACAGACATAGGAGCAGGGTTTTGCTCTATGTCACCGGCCAAGAGTAGTAATGTCTGCGAGACCACATCGTAACCCTCCAAAACAGACCAATTTATTGCGGCAGCCTTACACTCGCGGGCAGCAGTATAGCACGACCAGATGAGCCGTTTGCCGTTAATGGGACACGACACTCTAAAAAGCATGACATCGCTGCTTCTAAAGCAATTACAATGGCTTAAATAACTAACCTGATACATTGAACAGAGTGAGTGACGGCCGAGAAGAGCGCCGTGTCCCAGTGGGTGTTGGTTCAGGGGCTCCCTTTTGTAGCCAGCAGTGGGCGGATCCGGAAGCGTACCACGATGCTTTGTATCCGGCTCGTTTCGATGCGCAGATGGCACCACTCCGAGGTGCTTGGCGAATCCATTAGACCGTGCATAGTCGCTTGTGGAATGCCAAGATCCGCAGGCCATGCGTCGATCGGTCGAAATGCCACAGGCGTAGCATACGCCGCCGCAGCCATGAGCCCGATCAGCACATGATACATTGAACAGAGTGAGTGACGGCCGAGAAGAGCGCCGTGTCCCAGTGGGTGTTGGTTCATGGGCGCCCTTTTGTAGCCAGCAGTGGGCTGCACCAAGAACGATCTCATGAGCAGCAACCATAAGGGCCCCTGGGTCATTGACGGCAGCGGACTCTGTGTTCTCCATGGCGGTAGTGAAGTCCACTTGCTCTGAATGATTGTGGGAACTGCCATGCTGCAGCTGTTGAAAAGGCACAGCATGAATGTGCTTGCACATGTGTGCATACGTGACATGGTCAAGACATGAGCACGTGTACATGCGGTGGCAGGCATGACAGTACTCGCAGTAGAGTTCACAACCATTGCACTCCTCGCTTGTCTTCTGCACGGTGTGGCAGAATTCCTGTAAACTTTTAGACTTCACCTGCCATTCTCCGTCTCCAACAGCCTTAATCTCAGATTCAGAAAACTCCATGCCCACCTTGTGCTTCCGGAAGAGTTCGGTCTTGCGGCGGTCAGGTGCACCCTTGGCAAGTGCTATGCTTCTTTCGTAAATTTCATCTGCGGTCATATTGAACAGCACCCAAACCACCTTGTCTAGTCGTCTGTTGTTCTTGCTTTTTAACTAACCATTCTTTAGATTCCTGTGCATTGCCTCAACATGATTGCTTCTTGTCAGGCCCACGCACTTTCTGAAACACAAAGCCCATTGATCTGCCCTTCTGGCATAAGTATTTTCAAAGTACTTGATGATTGTCTCCAGTTCTTGCTTGTCCTTGTCGGGAAGGTTTTGCACGTCATGCCGCTTTAGGAGGGTTGGTCGAAAACCTTGTAGCAGCTGTCCGAAATTCTCAGTGTCTGCGCACTTCAAAAGAGTCAGCAAGACCTCTTTCACTGAATCTTGGATCTTTTTGTTGGTGACCGTAGTAAGGTGCTTATACCAGTTGCGCATGACATACCATGAAGAGAGCAGTCGGTGCTGCACTGTACCCATTACTTGCTCTCATGCATTTCCAAATTCTGGGGCGTCATCTGACATGAAGGCTTTAGAATGTATCACATTTGCCTTTCCCTTGATAGCCTCGAAAAACCGTACAAGCTTGTCTTTGTCGACTCTTTTTGATATTAAGCAGGCACACAGCATGCCAGATCCATCTTCGGTAACTGTAAGCGAGTTCTTCAAAAAGAACTCGTAAATATTGGTGCCCTGTGTTGAATCAATACAAAGCTTTTCAGGACCAACCTTTTGAAGGAGTTTCCGCTGAGGCAAAGTCATAAGAGCAAGCTCACAGTTGCCTTCATAGCTTGATAACTGATCTTGATTTTTGAAGTATAGCAAAGGTGAGTTCTCTCGTTCTGCCTCCATTTATTGCACCCAAGTTCAATGCTCCTGAAGTCATTGGCATCCCTCTGCTCCTTCTTGCCAATTCTATATCTGTCTTGAATGCTGTGTAGGTCTTTTGTAGTGACAAGCTGCCATCGTGACGCTTCACTACTGCTTAAAGCTGTGTCAGCTCGTATCTTTGCTACAATGGTGTTCAACAGTACCACATGAGCTAATTGACCTGGAAAGGCATGGAAAAGGACAAAACTGTGTGCAAGCAACATATACCGCTAGCTACAGTAATGCTTTGAGAAGTGATGCTCTTAAAATGTGGCCGATCACTGTGTTCTACTTAAAAAATTGCAGGGTATACTCGACAACAAGACAATTCATACAATCACGGACTATTGTGGTGCGATTTAACATGCCACCAGCTAAGTGAAGTGCATGCTCACCTCATGTAGGAAGCCCGCTCCTCTGGCGCAGTTTAGCATTTATGACTGTTTATGCACCGACTAATTATGCACCACTGCAGCAATAGAAAGAGAACAGCATAAAAATGCTTCCCTGCGAGAACTTGAGTCTCTGCTTTGGAGAGCCTCTGGTGTTCAACGTCATTTTCTGGATGGCCATAATGTTTCGTTTGAAACATCAATAAAATCTTGCCATTCCTTTCTGTTGCTTGCATTGAAGCACAGCAGTATTCGCTTATTTTGCAGGTTCCTTGCGTCTACTTGCGTCGTTGCCGCTAATCCACAGGAGCACACTGATACCTTCCAGAACGGCGGCAATAAAAATAATGCTTCACAACTCCTGATGCACATTGCCACTTTCCTGTTGCAGCGTGAAAACTGCTTCCTGTATACCGCTGCATATTCCCTCTCCAGATATATAATTCTGAAATAAAGGGCCACAACAGCAACATGAAGCACAAACCCACCATTATTTCATGTAGAAGTAATACAATGCCTAAAGACAAGCATGTACTATGCATCTGAATTTTTAGCATCTAGGATATGGACGTGTCGCGTCACTTTTGGAGGCCTCATTTCTAGCAACAGTTATCACAATTGAAAACTTGCATGCACAGGAAACATGCGGCAATATTGTTTACCTTTTTATAGGTAACTTCATACCTATAGTGTAAACGTCGTCGGAACCGCGAAGCCCTACCACCGCGAAGCCCTACCAACCGATGGCTCCACCTAGGTCCTACCAACCGAGGCTACTGTCTGTCAATGTATATGTACCGTCTTGTGTATATAAAGTCGAGTTGTGTGTGTGTGTGAGAAAAGGGCTGGTCTCCATCCTTCAAGTTGAGACAGCACAATGCAACTTTGGACAGGCAGTAGGGGAAGACTTCCACCCATCCTTCTTCACAGCAGCGGCCACGCCAGCTGGGGGAGCTCGGCTCCACGAGGAAGTGAAGAAGTGGAAGGAAGGATAAGGTGGGAACTGAGCACAAGTTCACCACATCTACATCAGATCGCCTTCTACCTTTCTGGTTCGCAAAATTTACTCCTAGCCTTATTTCTGAACATCACAAATTTGGTGCAACATTGCAAAGCCTTCATAATGGCAATTCTGGCATACAATTTTCAGAAGTAACGCCATCTTTCTGCAAGTATTGAAACTCTGCAGCAAAAGTGCAGCTTGAGGGTTCCACACGTAAGGTATTGGAACTTTAGCTAATTTAGCCACCATATTTAGGCACTGTTCCATAGCGTCTAACAGGAAATGTTTCTGCTCCAGTCTGTCAACACAAAATCGTCCATAGACTCTTTCACCAGGGGGTTGCAGACGTGGCGCTAACCAGTTCCCACCCTTAGGGTGCTTCCGAAGCACTGCAATCCCGCATTCTATTGTTTTCCTCACCCCCAGCGGGAGTACAAAAGGACGCAAGCATGTGGCCCGGCTGCCTGGAGATGCGAGAGGCACGTTTTTAAACAGTGAAAGGGTTTATAGATTCTCCTCAGTGTGCTCCCACAGGCCCCAAAGTGTTTGACTACATGGTGACGTGCACAGTACTTTCCTCAGCCGCTGCTGCCTCCAAGCAACACATGGCATATCCGAGCATGTGCAGGTAACTTTCATGTCTCTGTTTCCCCCTCAAGTGTGACCTTTCTGTTGACAGCCTGTGTTGTCTCCCTTCTGTTGTGCCTATGCCGACATGCACAACATTGTCAACTGTGTTGAATATTTTCGTCTGAAGCAGCCAGCGTATAACATCCATCTTTGGAACTGTCATGGCAACATAATGAAAGGATGGGCGAACCATAGAGTTTCCTACTAAAATAATGATTGATTTGTGGGGTTTAACGTCCCAAAACCAGTTCTGATTATGAGAGACGCCGTAGTGGAGGGCTCCGGAAATTTCGACCACCTGGGGTTCTTTAACGTGCACTGACATCGCACAGCACACGGGCCTCAACATTTCGCCTCCATCGAAATGCAGCCGCCGCGGCCGGGATTCGATCCCGCGACCTTCGGGTCTGCAGCCGAGTGCCATAACCACTAGACCATAACCATAACCACTAGACCATAACCACTAGACTAGACCAAAAATGGCGCTAGTGTCTATGGGAGTTTCAAACAAGGCGGTTGAGCCAGCATGGGAATGATGGGTATGACATGGATTTGCCTAGTCTTCGTTCTTCTGGCTTCATATGGCTTTGCGGCTTCAAAAAAAAAAAATAGGTCGTTTACGACAAAATATTGCACTAAAACGGAAGACCTTGGAATAACTATGTACGTGCGCAGGTACTAGTTGCTTTTTCGCGGTTAGAAAAATAGTGAACGCACAGAAATTTAGCAATATTGTGCGATATGGCAATGTTGCCTCCTATGCTTGTGCCCAGATTCAGCAGCATCCATACAGGTTTAAGTTCCAGATGTAGTTGTGTTCGAACTTAAAATAAAGATTTTTATCCTTCTGTCCTTTAAAGATTTTTGCTCTTTTAAGTGACTTGCTGACATTTTCAAGCATGGAAAAGGTAGATTTGTCTTCTAAATATATCAAACGGGCTTTCGCTCGCCTCTCTTAGTGCAGGGCAAGTGCTTCACTGTATTTTTACAAACTATATGCATGGGTCAAGCCCCGCGCGAGGCTGTAGCAGGCGTGCAGTATCGTCCATCGCTTGGTGGTTGGATTTGTCAAAAAACGTGAGGTTAAATAAACAACCGTGCCGTTAAACTCCATCGGAAGCTGCTCCTGAGCTTTTACCTGAGCTGACTTTTTGAGCGTCGTCCGCAGGCGCGTCTGCCTATCGCGCACTGGGCGTCTACTATGCAAGTTAACTGTGCGCCTGCTTGGCGCGTTCGGTCGGCGTTGAATTAATCAGACAGCCGAACTGAAATGCCGTAGTGCAAGATATACGAACAGCCTTCTGACAAGGGCTGTATATCAGCCGTGAAAGCGACCCTGCGGTTACAGATTCTATCGCATCTGATGCAAAAGAAAAGAAAAATAAGGAACAGCAACACAGCATCGATAAGGTTCGCGAGACGCAGCGCGAATATTTCTAAAGTTGGGTAAAATACCGCTGCAAATAATATGTGTAGCCATCCATCAACAAACACAACAACGAAGCACTGCATGGCACCACATCATTGCAAAGGACTTTCGTACATGCGACAGTCTGATGATCTCTAGCAGTAAAGCCAGAAGCGTACACTACAGCCGCTGCCTTCGTCGCGTAATGAAAAAGTGTAGTAACGTCACTCGCGTCACTGAAGTTAAAGAACACGAGTAAGCAAATCTACTAAAACGTTTGAAGCCGCAGGCACGAAGACTAGACAAATCCATGTCATACCCATCATTCCCATGGCAGCTTCACGATCGCAGCGCCAGTTCTCCCTCTAGTATTTTAGTAGGAAACTCTATTAGCGCTTTCCATTGGGCGAGCAGGAGCAAGGGGAACGAGCAGCCAGAGTCGCACACGGGGGCAGCGGGGACGTGTGCTCTCGTCTCCCGAGTGGAACAATCACGCTGCTCCGAGAACAGAGCAAATGGAGGGCGCGCGTGGTATCAGGCGTCATGTGACCAAACTTTTCCCGCGCTCGCGCTCCGCTTCGCGGTCACGTTCAGACATGCCGCACGCTCGCACTGTCCGCGCGCTGATTTTCCGGGCATAAAACCAGAAGTGACATGAAAAAGGTCATGTGACTTCCTCCGTGCTCTCTTTACTCCGCCGCTGGCGGCGGAGCACCAAGAACTGCTCTAGGCTGCCATCGGCGCCGAAAAAGTGCTCCTCCTCGACCAATGAACACAACGCCCCCGCTCCTGCTCGACTACTGGAAGGCGCCGCAACTCGCGAGAGCACTTTGAGCGCAGTTAAAAGTGCTCCTGCTCGCCCAATGGAAAGCGCTATATGGGGCGAACGGACCATTTACGGAAAAGCTACCGCGCATGCGCGGCTACGGCGTAGCCAGCGCCATCTGTAGGCGCGTTGGGTTTGGTTGGAAAATATAAGCAGTCGACTCTACTAGCCGCCGGTCTAATGCAGCGAGTGACGCAGGTGTTCTGCGGTGGCACGCGCTGACAGCCTCAATTTCACCGTCTACGAAAATGCCAGCCCACTGCGTCGCATACGCATGCACGAATTATTTTACTGGGAAAGGAAGCACGAGATTTTACAGGTTTCCTTCCGCGAGGCTACGCGCCGAAATTAGAAATGCGTGGATAGCAGCTGTGAAAAGAAAGAATGCTGACGGCTCGCCGAGGGTGCCGAACGAACATTCTCGGATCTGCAGCGTGCATTTCATAACAGGTAGGGCACTTTTAAGCGCTTATGTTGTCGTTCCTGCGGTCAAAAATCGCGTTTATTGCAGGGCGGCCGTCAAACTACGAGAGCCATCCTGACTTCGTTCCCAGCAAGTTCACCTAAGCGAAAAGCCGCGGCGATGCTGCTGTGCGTCGGCATAGCCGATGGGTGAAGCGACAGAAACGTGCCGCATTCTGTATCAATATGTCTACCATGACGAGAAGTGTTACTGCGCAACGGAAGAGCACATGTTCGTAAAGTCAATCTCGCACCTGTCTGCGCGCGCGAACGTTGCGCTCTGTCGTGCGTTGATGACGGTCGCTGTTGTGTTGCGGGCCCGGTACATCCTTTAAAGACATGTGGTTTTAAGCACGGTCAGTAGGAATGTGCATGTATGGTAGTCCATTTTTCATTTTTTTGTAGCCCAAGGTCACGCGCATATGACGCAGGTTCACTCCTTGATGCGTTATTCGAGCACACTAGGCAGGCGTTTGGACGACTGCATCACTTCTGTCTCGTTTTTTTTTTGTGATTGCTTTGGTCATCGGCGGTGTCAACTGAGAAACATTCGCTTCTCGTAGTGATTTGCAGTGGACAGTGGAGTGCGGTAGGCTATGTTTGCATGGTTAAGGAAGCCTAGACGGGGAAAGCAGCCCTGTGAAAGCGTCAGGCACGAAAAACATCCCTTTATATGTCTTGTTGCCCACTCAGTAAATGTCGCTGATGCTCCGCGTGTTTACATTGTGCTCTTAGGTTAGAGTTTGACAAGAGTTGGCACTGTCAGAATTGTGAATGCCCCATGCAGTGCTTTTATTGAAAAATATTACATTGTCACTATACCTTAGACATAGGGCATACGGCTGCTATGCATATCTCATCAATGTTTTTGTATTGAGGCTATATTCGGGGCATAATCACTGTACCATGCTTACAGGGAACTGCAGACGAAAGCACACGCTGCTGGTCCTAATAATATGCCAGAGTTTTCACGTTCTGCCAAGCTGGTACGTGCAGTTTGCACGTTCCAGCTTGCACGTTCTCTACAGAAGGTAATGCATTTTGGAGCTTTTCGCATGGCATGATGCGAATGCTCTAATTGCTTGTTGCACCTAGCCTGCTTCTTCAGCAGCAACACAGTCGTGCGGGGAAATTAGGTGCCATGCAGTTCCCTCGCTAAGGGGTTTTTTCCAGATTCTTAATGTCTGCCTGTTATGTCGTTTCCAGACAATCCAAACATGGACACAAGTGTTGCACAGGATGACGCAGCAGATCAGGACTCAGTGGAGCTGCAGCAACCTGTAAATGGCGAGTCCGCATGCGCTTTTCAGAGTGTAATACTTTTCCGTTTTTGCCCATACCATGATGCAAATGCCGCAACTGCTTGCCGTACCTAGCCATTCTGGAGCAACGCAGCCATACGAGGAAACTGGGCGCCGTGCAGTTCCCTCGCTAAAAGTTTTTTGAGCTTTTGAATGTCTGCTTGTTATGTCGTTTGCAGACAATCCCAACAACGACACAAGTGTTGCACATGATCGCGCAACGGATCAGGACTCGGTGGAGCTGCACCAACCTGAAATGGTAAGTTTGCGTTCGCTTTGCAGTTTTTGCCCATACAATGATGTGAATGCTGCAACAAGAAAGCCGTCCTCATTTAGTACTTTATTTAGAGTTTGTTTCGAATCAGTGTGCTACGGTTGACTTGCAGAGAGAGCTCTTAAGAACTTAACATGCTTTTCTTTTGTGTGCTACATACAGGTACCAGGGAGCACACCTCGATAGACTGCTACTCTCGTGCCCGCGCTCTTAAGAGCTTTGAGGACATGAAGAAAATAGCAAATTTACAGAAGTCTATTCTCCGGTTGCAGAAGCAAAATGTCAAGCTAGAGGAGAAGTTAGATGCAGCCATGTCAAAGTGTCTCACTTTGAAGACTCTTAACACCCCAAGGGACTGCATGTACTACACTGGATTGACGAAAGTTGAGGTATTCCACACTTTGCTGGAATACTTAGCACCGCGTGCCAAATAAATGGTTTACTGGGGCTCAGACAGGAAACAGCATAATATCAGGAAAGAGCAGAATGGTCCTCGTGGCACTAAAAAGAACAGTAATCTGGTCAAAAAATTTTTATGGTGTTAGTTCGCCGCAGGACAGGTATGCAAGGGCAAGAACTGGCCAGGAATTTCCTCATGTCGGAAAGTATAGTTAGCGGGACGTTTGCCACATGGATGACCTTCCTACAGCGAGAGGTTCGGCACTTGACAACCTTCCCAACTCGAGATGATATAAGACCCCTCCTACCGAAGTCGTTCTATGATTTTCCCAACACCCGTCTCGTTCTCGATGCCACAGAGGTGTGAATAGGGCGGCCTTCATCAGTGAACGCACAACGCCAGACCTTCTCGTCATATAAGCACTACAATATGTATTGGATGTACACCAGATGGATATATCACGTATGTGTCTCGCCTCTGAGGAGGCTCTAGCTCCGATAAGGCAATCCTTGAAAGCAGTGGTCTTCTTGACAAGCTGGAAGCAGGCGACGCTATCATGGTCGATAAAGGCTTCACATTCCGTTACCTGCCAGCAGCTATCACCGTATATCGGCCTCTGTTCCACGATTCGCATCAAAAAGAGATGCCTTCAGAAGCAGTTGATGGAACCAGGCGCATTTCTTCTGCAAAGGTACACATTGAGAGAGCTATTTCAAGAGTTAAAAGCTTTCATATATTGGATAGGCCATTTCCTATCGCAATGATAGACCTTACACAGCAGGTTTTTGAAGTTTGTTGCCTCTTCAGCAACTTTAGGCTTCCTTTGATCAAAGAGGTAGATTGAGACATGCAACACCACAAGTTTTGCTGAGTCATTTAATAAAACAAGAACTTCAAGTTATGTTTTTACAGCTTATCTCATTTTTCTTCTTATTCTTCGGGCTTTTTAAGTTCACACAGTTCTGAGCATATAGCTATAGTAAAAGATATTTTGATTTCTAAGCAATGTCTCACTTTTAGTAGTTGGTCTTTGTAGGGGTTTACTTTGAGTGCGGCTTGATATCAAATAGTCATTCATTGCATTTCCTCAATCTTTTCCTGACTAATCAATGTTGATCTGACAATGTTCAGTGTGTTAATTACCTTTCATGCTTGTGTTTACACTGCTCGAATGATTTGTATACAGATTGACTAACACCCGCCCCACACTGAATTTTTGATGTTCAAACGTCTAAAAATGAAGCAGGTGAAGCATGAAAATTATGGAGGATGAAAATGGCCAGAGGTGTCAAAGTTGGATATGATGGCTTGGTGGCCGCAGGCAGTGTCGCAACAGAAATTTGTCTCCTGTTTCAATAGAGCATGCATTTTGCATGTTTGACAGAACTTGCTCTAATCAAACTAAAACAATTTTTTTCGGGCTGTCTTGCACTCTCATATCACAGTAATTATAATTTCCTTTGTGCTGGAATTTCGCTTCAGTAGTGTCATATAGTTGAAATTCACCTCAAGCTTTTTGCGATTTGTGATATTTTCCATAAGCCACATAAGACCACACATACCATGCCATCAGCCATAAGAAACAAGGAAACAGGTGGTTAGCGAGTGAGTCTGTGTTCCACCACTGTTATCATAAGTCACAATAAACTTGAAAGTTACTCCATAGCTTTTAGCAGAACATGAAGGTGCTGAAAACAATAATTTATTTACAATTCTGCTAGTCTCCTACGAGAGAATACACGCACAGTCTGTGTAGCAGAAAATTTTTAATAATGAAACATACATCAAAAATTGTTGAAAAAGGTGTACACAGTCATCTTATGGCTGCATGTTGGCGATTAGCAATGAATAACAAAAAGAAAGCAATACACTCTTGCTACAATGGTGAAGTAACAGCTGTCGCATATGTTACTACATTAGTAACAACAGCAGCGATAAGTCTAGTAATACTACTCCCTACCATTACTAACAGCAATGTCAAGCGTGGAAATAAAATCAAAGCACAGAAGTAGCACTTCCTACTGGTAGCAAGCAATAGCTGATCAAGCTGGCTGTACTTTCCCCTGAGTGAAAAGAAAAAAAAAACGAAACGGCAAATGGAATGCTTGCACGCATTGGTTGGACAGTGCATGCATGATTGTGCTGTGATTGCCATGCTTGCGAAGAGACACTTTCCGAATTTCCACACTGTGGTAGTCAAGTAACTGCAATAAACACTTGTCCGCTGCAGTGGTCAGTAGTCATGGCTCTTGATTGTAGATCCGAAGGTCACGGCATTAAATCCTGACCGTGGCAGCTGCATTTCGATGGAAGGAAAATGTTGAGACCCGCGTGCTGCGCGATGTCAGTGCACAGTAAAGAATGCCAGGTGGTCGAAATTTCCAGAGCCTCCCCTATGGCATCTCATAATCATATCGTGGCTCTGGGACATAAACCCCACATATCAATCAATAAAAACTTCATTGTTCGTCCCCAGATTACTAAGTGAAGTGCGGTGCCTTACTTCAATTTCCTTACTTTGATGCGCAGGCCTTCAAAACATGTGCAGACATAAAACCCCTCTTTGAATTTTTTGTACGACACTATGTGCCAGATGTGTAAAGCCGATCAAGCCTTTTCACTCGCTGCGCGAGGAGCTCTGGAACAAGTGCGGGCTTGCTGAAGTGTAGGAGCACTGGCAGGATTTCCTGAGACCAGAATTCTTCATTGAAGGCTGTCCTTTGTACATGTACATAGGGAGGGTCTGTTGGTGCTTTTCCCTCTGTCCACATGACAGAGTCGCACCACTTATGGCCCGTCACTGCCATCTGCCCTTGTATTTGATAAAAGTAGGCGTGGTCCTGCTTTAGCACTGCACCTTATTCCGTCTGTCTGCAGCAAAAGCTTTTGTCATTGGAGGCGTCTTGACATGTTACGCCTTTTTTTGGAGAAGGGGCACTTCACCTCTAGTAGGCCTTCTTCTCCATCTACTACAACAATCCTGTCTGGCGAAGCAGCTAAGAACGGGTACTGGATATGGATATGAAGGCCAGTTTCCTTTATTTCTACACACGAGTCTCTGGCATGCAACAGTTTCGCTTAAGCCTCTACGCATCTGCGTCGTGTTGTCTGCCGTACGTAATTGCTTCGGAAGGGGCTGTGTTGGAAGGGTATAGCAGTGCCTTTAGCAAGCCGTCCGGTTTCGTACAACGACATATCCTTTTAAATAGGGAGGCCGTTAAACGGCCAACCCATGCAGCGCGCCACTTCCTGTTGGCTGCTCGGCCAACCGTTTCTTCACATATCTGGTTCCTTTCATTGTGGCTTAGAGGCTTGATGGTGCTCAAATACGACTCTACCTCAGTCGCTGCAGTCTCGCTCCAAAGGTCGTCACTGTCTCGTATGGGCCTGTTTCCTTGGCGTGGTGGCTTTTTCTTGGCTGTATTGGTGAGGCGTATGTACCTGACTGCCTGCAGACCTGAACAGGAAAGTTCCAAGTTATATCTGAGTGACTCAGTGCCACGAAGACCAGGAAGGGGTGTACTACAAGAGGGGACAAAATCACGCTTCCGCTTCCCATGTGGAGGCTTGTGAATAGCAAACTTTCGGAGGCGCATTTCCCGCAAAGGTTCTCTTGCAGCGGGCTTATTTGCTGCAAGTAAATGGAAAATACGGCATTTCAATTGTGCTGCCAAAATTATTTGCACAACAATCGTTGCTCAACACACAAGGATCCGAATGTATTCTTTGTGCACTATGATTTTTGTTGTGTGAACAGTGCAACATTGTAAAATAAAATGGCATGGCTGGGTCTGCAGTCATGCAAATGTGACTGTGCTGGACTCTTTTTAGTTGTGCATTTTGTCAAGCACACATATATGTCATGTGAATTCAAAAGTACGTGCACCGTACAGGTGGCCTACTGATCTGAGCACCCGCCTTGCATACAGGAGGCCTGGGTTGCAAGCCCCACCTCCCCAACTTTATCATGCTTGGTTCCTCAGGGGTGAAAAAACTTCTAAAACTGGTCTCTTGTGATACAGAGGACATATATTTGTTCGTTTTCAGGTAAAACCCGATTTTACCCAGTTCTTGCGCCCCAAATGTGTCTCAAGTTGGGTTAAGCCCGTCCCCAAGTTACCATACCCCATACCGAACTGTCTTTTATGCTGCACAGATTTTACGATGAGCATATATTAGAGCGACCCGGCGTTGGGACTATGAAGTTACATCTTGGCTCAAGTGGGCTTTAGTGGCATAAAGTACACTTCGCAGGCCGCGTGCAACACTGCGTACGCTATACAACTGTCATTTGTAAATTTAAACTTGTGATTATAACCAGAGAGAAACTTGGATTTCAAAACCTGGATATCAGCTTGAAAAATACGCCTCGTATTTGGAAAATTATAAAACGTTAAATTCAACAACCCTAAGAATACATAGCCAAGTAAGAACAGAGTGCACGTCGTGATAGTACAAGTGCTGTCATTCTTATTCTGCTATGTATTTTCTATTGCTACGACTGACCAACATGTCCAAAGCCACACCCTTTGAACCAGTGTTTGACCTACATTGCCGCAAACTTGTGCTATGGCACACTGCTCGCATCATGATCATAATATGCATGCATCAAGTATCTCGTAGGTGTGTGCTTAGCTGAAACATGAAGCTCTTGGTGTACAGCAAAATAGCATATCACTGTTGAAGATGCGAGTAAGTGGGGTCATACCTTCAGCTGGGACTATTCACTTGGAGGGTACGTCTGTGCAAGGCGGTGCCTCCTCTGCCCTGGCGGCAGCATTAGAAAGGAGGCCTGCTACGTGCTGGCAGGTTTCACTGAGCCTGAAATAAAGGAGAAAAAGCCTACTATTGACAAAAACCTCAGGAGAACCATGCAACCGCAACGAGTTTTCATACGACCAAGCACGCATTTTACAGCAGCGAGGTTTGTGCATACTAAGAACTACAACGATGTACAACAAAGAGCGAGAGATATGATCTCGTAAATGCGGCTAGGTCGAGCACGGCAGCGCGCGGCCTCTCGCACGGAAACTGTCGCTACTCAGTATACGCTATAGGCTACGCTCCGCATATGCACTAACCATATTCTAGGTCAAACCACGGGCCGCTTAATAAAGGGTAAAGTGTGCGCTGCATCAGTAGGCGCTGTGCGTAGTTGGGGGAAACTCCTATCAAGAAAACGTAACGTGTTTTCATTAGGAAAGTGCATCCCCCTCTTTAATATCGTTACACTGGTGAGAGCATAAGCTCACATTCATTTACACTTTCATTTGGTCATTCGGCGCTTTTGCGCTAAAGGCGCGCATATAAGCAAAATATCTTACCCAGCGACACAATCGCCGTGTGCTCCAACGATGTGACCGGTAGCAGCGAGGAACCATGCAGTTGTCACGTAAACACTGGACTTCATAGACGGTGCGCACGCCGCTCTTACCACCGCTAGTCCACCATCAGCGGTTTGCAGATTCAACCTCAAATGTCTTACATAATCTTCTTCCTTGAAGGACCAGCCGCGATGAGCCTGTCGAAGAGTCGACGTTGCGGAGTGAAGATATCTCCACACGTGTTCGTTCCTCAGGCTACAACGCGAAAAATCCTCGCTCCACCCCGTTTCTACAAACGGAAACGGGATGTTTTCTTCTTCTATCATATCTCAGTGCAGGCGCACGTTTCCGGCGATAAAAACAATACCAAAACAAGAAAACAGGCGCACGTGAACTGCTGAACGCTGCCTTGCCAGTTCGCGAGTATGTTTTCCCACCAAAAGCGCCAGCGAAGTTTTGCGGTTTACTCGGCACGTGGCGCTCGTTTTTCCGCGAAAAATTCCAAAGCGCACTGCTATGGGTTTAGATGGGGTCCCCGTTAGCCTCATTAACGAATTAGGACAGAACACTAAAGAAGCGCTATTGAAAGCCGTAGAAAAATGCTTACAGGAGAGGCAAATACCGGACAGTTGGCGAAAAAGCAGAATGAACTTAATCTATAAAGGCAAGGGGGAAAAGAATAACATTCGCTCGTATAGACCGCTAACCATTACATTGGTACTATACAGGATGGCTATGCAAGCAGTAAAATTAAAAATAGAAGCCTGGGCAGAACGTAACAATATTTTGGGAGAACTTCAGAATGGATTTCGAGTAGACAGGCGTTTAGACGATAACCTATTTGTTCTTACTCAGTGTATAGAAATATCTAAAATAGAAAGGAGGCCGTTGTATGTGGCTTTTCTAGACATCACTGGGGCGTATGACAATGTTAATCAGGAAATATTGTGGGAAATTTTGGAAGGAATGGGCATAGGCGACGATTGTGTACAGCTTTTGAGGGAAATATATCGAGAAAATACAGTTTGCATAGAATGGGAAGGAATAAGTAGCAGAGAGAACGTTGATATTAGCAAGGGGCTGAGACAGGGATGTCCTTTGTCGCCGCTGTTATTCATGCTGTACATGGTTAGAATGGAAAAAGCGCTAGGAGATAGCCACATTGGTTTTAATCTGTCACACAAACAGGGCGGCGTGATGATTGAGCAGATGCTTCCGGGTTTATTTTATGCTGATGATATTGTCTTATTCGCAAACAGTCGAGATGATATACAACGGCTGGTGAATATATGCGGGAAGGAAGGCGAGGATCTAGGACTAGGATTTAGTGTAACAAAATGCGGATTGATGGTATTCAATGATCCCAACGACCAGGCGGTATCCATACAGGGCCAAGAAATACCGAGAGTAAGCGAATACAAGTACCTTGGCGTATGGGTAAATGAGGGCGATAGATACATGAAGGTACAGGAAAAAGCCTTGGCAGCAAAGGGAAAGAGGAACGCAGGAATAATGAAGCACAGAGCGTTATAGGGACACAATATGTACGAGGTGCTTAGGGGTCTGTGGAAAAGGGTAATGGTACCGGGGCTTACATTTGGGAACTCAGTGGTGTGCATGAGGCCAGAGATACAATCGGGAATGGATGTGAATCAAAGAACTGTGGGACGCCTCGCGTTGGGTGCTCACGGGAAAACTACAAACGAGGCTGTAAAGGGCGATATGGGATGGGCGAGTTTTGAGGCAAGGGAAGCGCAGAGCAAAATAAGGTTTGAAGAAAGGCTAAGGAATATGAAAGAGGTTAGGTGGGCAGTGAAGGTGTTCCGCTATTTATATAGAAAGAGCGTTGACACGCAGTGGAGAAAGAGAACTAGGAGGCTCACCAGTAAATATACGGCTCTAAGAGAACTGACAACAAAGAGCGTAAAGGGAAAAGTCAGAGAGGCGGAGAAGATTTACTGGAGGACAGCGATGGAAAAAAAAACCGACTCTGAATAACTACCGAGAGGGCAAAAACGAAATAAAGAGGGAGGCATTTTATGATAATTCAAGAGGAAGCGCTTTATTGTTTGAAGCGAGATCGGGCTGCCTTAGAACGCGTGTTTATAAAGCGAAATTCAGTAAAGAAGAAGAAAAATGCACATGCTGTGAGGAAGATAGGGAAACGACAGAGCATGTTCTGATTGAATGCGGAAATATCCACCCAGGTGTACGTTTGGGCACCACCCTACTTGAAGCCTTGGGTTTTAGGGCGAACAACGGGAAGCTGAACATAGCCGCGATTGAAATAAGTAAGAGACGGTTAGAATACTGGTGGCAGAAAACTAGAGAGAACGGACAAAAATAATTATAGGGAAAAATATGGAATTTCTGCCATAAAGGGCAGGGAACTGGGATATGAAATTCCGTTTTTGATATGGCATGATCGATTTGATTGAAGTAAATTTAAAAGGCATGAGGAAAATTAAAAGAGAAAAAAAAAGTTCTTAAATCTTCTTACGAGCCTGGTGGCGCACATGTCACCGCCCCGTTACAAAGGGGAAGCTCATAGCATCCATCCATAGCATCCATCCATCCATGGTCGCGGAAGGTTGCGGCAGGGCTAAACGACGTCCTCAACAAAGAATCGTCAGGGTTAGCGGCGACCTTGGCAAAAGGCGTCGACGACATGCGCGCCATCTCCCCCAGGTGCAGATAGTAGTGTGCACGGTACCGAGAATACCAGTGCGTGACGGCAACCTCCAAAGAGCGGTTGTCGATGCAAACAAAGAGATATGGAGTACGAGTCGAGAGAAGGGTTTCGAAGTAGTGGAAATAAACAGGAAGGTGCCTACGTGGGGGGTTTCCAAAGAGACAGAATTCACTTCGATAGGAAGCTTGGTCATGAGGTGGGTTGGCGGCTTGCAGGACGTGCAGTAGCTTTTTTGGGGGGCACGCGGGCCCTTCGGAGTCCGGGGTAGCGAGGAACAAAGGAAACAACCAGGGGTATTTTCGGGCAGGCAGCACTGAGAAATGCCAGAAAAGAGGTAATGGGAAGAAAAGAGCGAAGGCACGTGTAGCAATTAGTTACATAAACATGCAGAGTGGCAGAAAAAAGGCAAAATGTTTAGAGATTGAGGAATAGTTAAACAAAGAAAAGATAGGCGTTTTTGCGGTTACAGATACACACCTTAGGGACCTGGAAGAGCCACCACATATTGACACTTATGTTTGGGAAGGGTGCAACAGGATCGCATCAGAAAGAAAAGGTGGAGGTGTATGCTTATTCATAGCGGAGCCAAATGCGAGAGAGTAAAACAAACGTGTTCAGAGCACCTCTGGGTTTCGGGTACGGTAGGTGGAAAGAAAACGTGGCTAGGAGTAGCTTACATGTGGACGGGAAATAACTGTAAGGAAAAGAATCTGGAGATATAGCATTGCATAAACACCGACATTAAAGAATTTGGTAATGGGGCCGAAATCATCCTCCTAGGGGATATGAATGCCCACATCCATGACCTTGACGGATATACAGACACCAATGGGAGGTTATTGCTCGATCTTTGCGAACACCATAGTCTTGTGATAGTTAACACAGGGCCCAAGTGTGATGGACAGATCACGTGGGAGGTCAGAAACAGACAATCGAACATTGATTATTGTCTTATGACGGAAGGAATCTATGAAAAACTGAGAGAAATGAGAATAGACGAGGACGGGATGAACAGCTTGGGTAGTGATCCTAAACGCATAACGTTACAACTGGGATATATAACTGAAAATAATAACGTAGAGTCGACGTTTGGCAGCTCGTATTTAAATGACAAACAAATAAAAAATATAGCCTCAAGAGTAGAGGCAGAAGTAGGCAAAATACGAGGCAAGGACTGGGGGTATAATGAGCTAGTTCATGTAATGACGAAAGAAGAAAACTGTTTGCTGGAAAGGAAAGAGAACGCCAAAAAGATGGTGGAACAGGGAAATCCGGGAAGTGATCGAAAAGCGACGTGAAGCTTCAAGGGAGCACAGACAGGCAAAAAGGGAGAAGCGGCCGCAAGTGGAAGTCACGGAAAGATGGGAAATACATTTAGAGAAAGAATCTATTGTACAGAAATTGGTCGAGGCAAAAATTAAAAGTGAAAGCGAACGCTGGGTGACAGAAATTCATGACAAAAAGAAGGGCGCGCCTAGGATATTTTGGAACCACATAAAAGCGCTAGGTAAAAAGTCTGCCACATTGCAACAGCGTATTGTTGATGAGAGAGGAAATCAATTGCAAGGGTACGAAGCGTTGGGTTACATCCAGAAGGTAACAGCCGGTTCGTTTAAAAAGATCGTCCAAGAGATTCCCCCAGTGGACAAAACCATGACGGTGAGCGAAACTAAGGAAGAGCTAGAACTTGAGAATTTCAACTGGAAAAAGGCCGAAGGAAAAATTCCGAAGAGCACTGCTCTGGGCTTAGATGGGGTCCCCGTTAGCCTCATTAACGAATTAGGACAGAACACTAAAGAAGCACTATTGAAAGCCGTAGAAAAATGCTTACAGAAGAGGCAAATACCGGACAGTTGGCGAAAAAGCAGAATGAACATAATCTATAAAGGCAAGGGGGGAAAAGAATAACATTCGCTCGTATAGACGGCTAACCATTACATCGGTACTATACAGGATGGCTATGCAAGCAGTAAAATTAAAAATAGAAGCATGGACAGAACGTAAAAATATTTTGGGAGAACTTCAGAATGGATTTCGAGTAGACAGGCGTTTAGACAATAACCTATTTGTTCTTACTCTGTGTATAGAAATATCTAAAATAGAAAGGAGGTCGTTGTATGTGGCTTTTCTAGACATCACTGGGGCATATGACAATGTTAATCAGGAAATATTGTGGGAAATTTTGGAAGGAATGGGCATAGGCGACGATTGTGTACAGCATTTGAGGAATATATCGAGAAAATACAGTTTGCATAGAATGGGAAGGAAATCAGCAGCAGAGGGAACGTTGATATTAGCAAGGGGCTGAGACAGGGATGTGCTTTGTCGCCGCTGTTATTCATGCTCTACATGGTTAGAATGGAAAAAGCGCTAGGAGATAGCAACTTTGGTTTTAATCTGTCGCACAAACAGGGCGGCGTGATGGTTGAGCAGATGCTTCCGAGTTTATCTTATGCTGATGATGTCTTATTCGCGGACAGTCGAGATGATATACAATGGCTGGTGAATATATGCGGGAAGGAAGGCGAGGCTCTATGACTAGGACTTAGTGTAACAAAATGCGGACTGATGGTATTCAGTGATCCCAACGACCAGGCGGTATGCATACAGGGCCAAGAAATACCGAGAGTAAGCGAATACAAGTACCTTGGCGTATGGGTAAATGAGGGTGATAGATACATGAAAGTACACGAAAAAGCTTTGGCAGCAAAGGGAAAGAGGAACGCAGCAATAATGAAGCACAGAGCGTTATGGGGACACAATAGGTACGAGGTGCTTAGGGGTCTGTGGAAAGGGGTAATGGTACCGGGGCTTACATTTGGGAACTTATGCATGCAGGGCCAAGAAATACCGAGAGTAAGCGAATACAAGTACCTTGGCGTATGGGTAAATGAGGGTGATAGATACATGAAAGTACACGAAAAAGCTTTGGCAGCAAAGGGAAAGAGGAACGCAGCAATAATGAAGCACAGAGCGTTATGGGGACACAATAGGTACGAGGTGCTTAGGGGTCTGTGGAAAGGGGTAATGGTACCGGGGCTTACATTTGGGAACTCAGTGGTGTGCATGAGGCCAGAGATACAATCAGCTATGGATGTGAATCAAAGAACTGTGGGACGCCCCGCGTTGGGTGCCCACGGGAAAACGAAAAACGAGGCTGTAAAGGGCGATATGGGATGGGCGAGTTTTGAGGCAAGGGAAGCGCAGAGCAAAATAAGGTTTGAAGAGAGGCTAAGGAATATGAAAGAGAGTAGGTGGGCAGTGAAGGTGTTCCGCTATTTATATAGAAAGAGCGTTGGCACGCAGTGGAGAAATAGAACTAGGAGGCTCACCAGTAAATATACGGCTCTAAGAGAACTGACAACAAAGAGCGTAAAGGCAAAAGTCAGAGAGGCGGAGAAGATTTACTGGAGGGCAGCGATGGAAAAAAAAAAACCGACTCTGAATAACTACCGAGAGGGCAAAAACGAAATAAAGACGGAGGCATTTTATGATAATTCAAGAGGAAGCGCTTTATTGTTTGAAGCGAGATCGGGCTGCCTTAGAACGCGTATTTATAAAGCGAAATTCAGTAATGAAGAAGAAAAATGCACATGCTGTGAGGAAGATAGGGAAACGACGGAGCATGTTCCGATTGAATGCGGAAATATCCACCCAGGTGTACGTTTGGGCACCACCCTACAGGAAGCCTTGGGTTTTAAGGCGAACAACGGGAAGCTGAGCATAGCCGCGATTCAAGTAAGTAAGAGACGGTTAGAATACTGGTGGCAGAAAACTAGAGAGAACGGACAAAAATAATTATAGGGAAAAATATGGACTTTCTGCCATAAGGGGCAGGGAAATGGGCTATGAATTTCCGTTTTTGCTATAGTATGATCGATTTGATTGAAGTAAATTTAAAAGTCATGAGGAAGATTTAAAGAGAGGGGAGCCTGGTGGCGCACATGTTACCGCCCCGTTACAAAGGGGACGCTCATAGCATCCATCCATCCATCCATCCATCCATCCATCCATCCATCCATCCATCCATCCATCCAATGGTCAACTGTTTCACTGCAGCAACGTGGTTTCAGTTTGACATTTTCGTGAGGGGTTTCCACTTGTAACGGAAGGGAAACCTTGGAGAGCTGTTAAAGGAATACTGTTGCTCGAGGTCATCGCCCTCAATTACACTCGTGCTACTTTTCTTTTGAAATTTATAAATAAGGAAATCTCATTGTCTATCATTACTTCACCATCTGTATTTAGCGCGAACTCATCTCGTTTTGCGCTACATGATAACTTCATTCTTCCTAAAGTATGCACCAATTACAGTAAACAGACCATTCACTTCGCAGCTATATCATTGGAAAATACAATACCATTTATAATAAAAATCCAGAAAATTCATAGTTTTCATGAACCAAGGAAATGCTTGTGCGACTCTCATTCTGCTTTTTGTGTTATTTGTGCCAAGTTTATCTTACTGCAATTACATTGACATTTCTTTACATTTGCATATATCTGTACGTCAGTATTTATAGTTATAATTGTATTCATTTTGCTACTAGTGTTTGGAAACATGCTCTCTTTGTTATTATGTATTGGAGGTCCAAATTCAACTTATACTATGAGACCTACTTCTGTATATCTTTATTTTGTATAGCTTGCTGTACAGTGAATAAAACTGATTGATACGTGACTAGGTTATGCTGCTCCATTGGCACGATCAGCTGTTTAAACGAACAATATGAACCCACAGTTGTCAATTCACTACCTGGGAAGCAACGTTACTGGAGTGCTTAGTTTTATTATTGTTCTTTTTGACATTGAGGTGTTCAGAGGCAGTAAAAGAAACAAAGTGGAGTTAGCAGGCACATGGTAGCGCTGGCTACCTAAGTTTACTTTACGATATCTAGTGCTTTCTTTCCTTTTTTTTTTGAATCAGCTCTCTGAGTGAGCTCCGTTCGCCATGGCTGGAAAGCGTCCTGACTTAACATAACATAACATAACTTTATTTTCCTTAAAGACCCCTCGAGGGGGTATTACATAAGGGGTGGGTTAACATATAATTTTTTTTTATTGCCACAAGTTTTCATCTTGAAAAATGGATACATAATCGATCAAAAAATGACGATGGGCATTCAGTGGTGACGACATCATGGGGAAGGTCATTCCAGTCTTTTGCTGTCCGTACAAAGAAGGACTTGGAAAAGGTGGTCGTCTTAATCCGCGGCCGGGCAACTTGAAGTGGATGACAAGTGCGGTGAGATATGCGGGCCGGTGGAGCGACGTAGGGATGACGAAGAGTGCTGTGAAAAAACTTATGAAAAAGGCTGAGACTAGAGATGCGGCGGCGGATGTCAAGGCTTGAAATAGCCGATTCTTTTTTAAGCGAAGATACACTGGTATTGTATGAGTACGAAGAATGAATGAACCTGATGGCACGGCTTTGTACTGCCTCGAGTGAGTCGATCAGATAGGTTTGGTGTGGGCTCCAGACTGCAGATGCGTATTCCAATTTGGACCGGATAAGAGGCTTGTAGGCCTGTAGCTTGACATTTTTAGGTGCGTGCCGGAGGTGACGTTTCAGAAAGCCCAGAGACTTGTTCGCTGATGACATAATGTTAGTAATATGCGCGCGCCAGTTCAGATCGTTACATATGGTGACACCGAGGTACTTATATGACTGGACGTGTTCGAGAGTAACGCTAGCAATTACATAAGGGAACAGAAAGGGGTTGTGGCGGCGGTGAAATGAAACGGTCTTGCATTTGTTGGGATTAAGTTTCATGAGCCACAGGTCACACCATTCTTGCACGTGGTTTAGGTCCTCTTGGACAGCGGTTTGATCGCTGGGTTTGGTGATTGGTCGATATATTACGCTGTCGTCGGCGAACAAACGGATACAGGAGGATACACGTGAAGCTAGGTCGTTTATGTAAATCAGGAAGAGAAGGGGCCCGAGAACGGAGCCTTGGGGGACACCTGAAGCTACTGGAACGGGACTAGAGTGTATTTCATCGATGGAGACAAACTGCGAGCGGTTAGTTAGAAATTCCTCAATCCAATTTACTATGTCAGGATGTATATTTAAAGGTCTAAGTTTCATTAAGAGCCGCTTATGAGGCACCGTGTCGAACGCTTTCGAGAAATCTAAAAATATTGCGTCCGTCTGCAGATTAGAGTCAAGATTGGCATGCAAATCCTGAACAAAGAGGGCTGATTGGGTTTCGCAAGAGTAACCCTTACGAAACCCATGCTGTGCGGGGTGGAAGAAGTTATTGCCGTCAAGAAAATGAATGATTTGGGAATAGATGACGTGTTCCATGATTTTACAGGGTACGCTTGTTAAAGAAATGGGGCGATAGTTTAGAGGGCTCTCTTTGTTGCCTGATTTGAAGACCGGAGTGACCTTCTCCATCCTCCAGTCGGCTGGTAAGTGGCCGGTGTGAAGTGACTGTGAGAATATCAGCGACAGAATTACTGAAGAAATGCATTTAGTGTTTTTAAGAATTTTGGAATTAATTCCGTCCACACCTGCCGAAGAAGACAGTTTCGATTTTTCAATGACAGACTTTATACCCTCTGGGATGAATGTTATACGCGACATAGAAGACAGGACACAATTCGGTAACACAGGGAATGGCATAGGGGTTTCGTGGGTAAACACAGATGAAAAAGCAGTATTGAATAGCTCAGCACTCTCAAAATTACCAATAACGTCGCCCACTTCACTTTTCAGTGTAATGCTATGCGTTTCCTGCGGATTAATAATTTTCCAGAATTTCCTGGGGTTATTAGTAAGTATCTTGGGTAGGTCTGTGTGAAAAAACGAGTGCTTGGCGCTGCGTAAGGCGAGCAAGTATGCTTCTTCAGCCGCATAGTATTTTTCCCAATTGTGAGTACCGTGTTTTAACTTGGCAGCCCGAAATAACCGTTTTTTCTTATTTTCTAGTCTTTTCAAGGTTTTTGAGAACCATGGTTTCTGGGAAGACGTACGAAATGAAGTTGTAGGTATGAACTTTCTTGCTAACTCCCCTATTTTGTTTTTGAAAATTGTCCAGTTGTCTTCGACCGATCTGCTCGAAATACGAGCTTCAAAGTCTGGTAAAAAGCCCCGAAGTTCGTTATTGATTGCCTCGTAGTTCCCTTTATCATACAGACTGATAGTCTTCGATTGAATCTGGCTGGGCAAGTAACTGAAGTTGAAGACTGAGTGTATAACCTTATGATCGCTGATTTCGCGCAGGTATGTAAGCGAAGATAAACTTTCAGGATGTGTTGTTAATATCAAGTCTAATATGTTCGCTGAGCTATTTATCACGCGGGTTGGCTCCAACACCAGCTGTGTGAGGTTGAAGTTTAGGCAGATATTGACGAATTCTTTTGCTTCCGCGCTTGTTCCTGTCAAAGCTGCCTGATCTTGCCAATCGATGTCGGGATAGTTAAAGTCGCCGAAAATTAGGACGCGCGCGTTGGGATGTTTCAAAATGAGATGGTTCAATATGTTGTTGAATTTCTGTGGAAAGTCTGGGCTGCTTTGCGGGGGCCGATAGCACACTCCAAGTAGCAAAGTTATTGGCGTAGAACGAATGAGAAGCCATAGGATTTCTAAGTCAGTCGTAATGCGATGACTGAGCACGAGAGTAGCTTACTAGTGGCGATTAGAACACCTCCCCCACGGGCGCCTTTACGATCGTTACGAAAAACGTCGAAGTTCGGGAGATCGGTCAGGATTTCGTCGTCTGTGACGTCACCAGAGAGCCACGTTTCGGTGAGCACGACTACATTGCTGCTAGATGACGAGACAAGACTACATATTTCCTCGCGTTTTGAAACAAAGCTGCGCACATTAGTGTAGAACACGGAAGTATTGATATTTGCTCGGGCGTCATTACGGGGGCGGTGTGGCAGTTGGCGATACTGCCTGGGTTGCTATGGGATTTCTTTGACTGTTTGCGATACTTCATCGAAGGCATACCGCTTTGAGCCAAAAAACAACGTTTTGTAAGGGCATGAAAAAGCGGTCGACTTGTTTCTAGCGAAGGCTATAAAGTGTTTTCGTGCATTTTGGACCGAACGTGAGAAATCCTGCCTGATTGCGTAAGTTGTACCTTTCAGTTTCTTCCCGTTAGAAAGGATCACTTCTTTAGTTTTAAAAGATGTAAATCTTACTATGATAGGACGCTGCAGGCCAGCCTTGTAGCGGCCGAGCCGATGCGCCCTTTCAATTTCCTTCGGGTCAATTTTTGTTTAAGTGCTCACTGCAAAGGTTCATAATTAATCCTTCCGATTCCGAGAAAGTTTCAGAGTGGTTAGTATCTGGAAGTCCGTGGAATAGCAGGTTGTTGCGTCGCGAGCGATTTTCAGCGTCCTCAAACCGGGCCTCTAAAGTTTCAATGTGACGACTGGTGGCAGCCGTACTGGTCTGTAATGTCACTAGTTCTGATTGCACAGTTGAAAGGGTTTTGTAGTGCTCCTCCAACTGTGCTATTCTATCACTTAGGCCACGAATAGTTTTTTCCGTAGTATGTAGTTGCACTTTTAAGTCTTGCACTTCGGAAAGGAGTGCAGACTGCCCGGTAGATATTTTTTTCAGCTCAGCAAGAATTACAGGATCAGTAGGCCCTGGATTGGTTTCTATGTCCCCTGACAGTAGCAGTAATAAACAGTGAATGGCATCGATACATTCAAAAGCCAGGCATACACAGTACTGCGGGCTCGGCAGCTGGGCCAGACAGTAATTACTAGATTTTTTTGAAAACAAAGAGCTTGTTCTACCAACCTGCATGGCAAACAGGAGCGGGTTAGAGGACTGCTCCGTGGCCTAGCCACCGAGCCCACAGCGCACCGCGCGGGGATGTTCCGGTTTTATAGCTGTTGGTGATGCTGATGAAGATTGGGCTGCCAGTGGCTGCGGAATTCATAGTTCCTCGGGCGGGGGCGCCGCTTGACAGGCCAGCACATCGATGTTGAAGCCGCATTGGGTAGGCGTATCCGCGCTGATATCGAGCCACAAAGGCTCGCAGGCTGCTGGTCTGTGAGGCACTGTGCCCAGTGAAGCAGAGGCAAGTGCGTGAATGGCAAGCATCACGTACACCTGCATGGCAAACAGGAGCGGGTTAGAGGACTGCTCCGTGGCGTAGCCACCGAGCCCACCACCAGGCACTCATTGGGGCAAGTGGGCACGGCACAAGCATCGTGCGTAGCAAAGGAACCCGCAAAGGGTAGACGTTGTTTCAGTAGTTCCGTGCCCCGCAGCGGAAGGTACATGCCACTTAGGCCAATTAGAAAGGCGAACACATCCTAAATGTGTCCTTCCGCTCTCAGTGACCGTATGGTCGGCTGGAGAGGCTAGGGAATCGGAACAGTGGCACTGCATCTCGCTTCGCAACAGTCTGCCTTGGCTCTAGTGCACTGGGCTACTGGAACTCAATATAGGATGTCATTGATGGGCTCTATTATTTCGTAGCTTTGTGTGCCGGTGAACTCCCTCCATCTCGTAGTCCGCCAGTGCTATGTATTGATCCTGGTGGTAATAGAGGGTAGCTTTGTATCTCTACGAAATCATGATCTTGATCAAAGATTACAAGATCGGTGACAGTGTAAACGCTACACGTAGAGAACAGGCGCCACCGATCGAAGTTGCAAAGCCGTTGTTCATAGTTGCAGCAGCCAAAATGGCGGACCCGGTAGTTATGTTTTCCTTGTTCGTTTTCTCCTTGATGTGGATTGAAGTCCCGTCAAGAAGATGATCGACGTCAATGAAGCAGGAGGCAGGTTGGAGGTAATGAAGGTATATTGCAGCAAATATTTACAGTCATATATACATCTTGCCGAAGCACACTGATGATAACATAGATATCAACAGCGTCTTACTCTTCTACTTAACCTTTCTTAAGTTAGAGCCTAGAACACTGTTACTACATACAACGAACCTAGTCTCACTGTTCGACCACCGAGTGGTTACGGCCCAGACAGAAGTTGCATCGTACGGAGTCTTACTGATCGATCAGTTAAGTGATTACAGCCTAGACTGAAGGGAAACGAATCCCGTCCAGTCTTTAGTACCTTGCGGTAACAAAGAAAAAGGGGAGGTGGCCACTGCTGGTCCGCCTCAACGTTCTGTTATCCAATCTGTTTACCCTCAGATTAAGCCACTCCCTAGTGGGCTGTCCCTAATCTCGACAGCAGCGTCTTTGCAGTTTACACAGGCATTTTGGCATTCTTTCCCATCATGGCTCTCCCTCTCCTTATCCCACGCTCTCAGATATTCTCACACTCGAAATATCGGTATCGTAGCAGCCCTGCAGCATTCGCGCCATCTCCCAGGCTCATCCAGCCGAACCCTGTCGTAAAGTAGGTTCCGGGAAACACTGCGTGTCTTCGCCTTTCCCGCAGTTCGGACCGTGCATTGCTGCGACTCAACCCTTCGTTCCAGTCGGCGCGCCGAAAGCGCATGCCGGTCGTTAAAGAATTGGTTGGGCCAAGCGCATTGTCGCTTCGAGCGACGGCGCACTTCTCATGCATTCTCCTCCTACGCGTCCGAGCTGCCCTTCCCCGAAACGGCCACCGAGAACACAAGCACGGTCGCGCAGCCGCAACCCCCCCGAGCGACTGCGGGGAGCATGACATGTTTGCCCGCCTCATCTTCCCACGCGTTGGCCGATCTTCCTCCAGCCGGGTTCGGCGAAAGGGAAGGGTCTCGTACCAGGGGCCCCTGGGGGCCAGCGTGGGAGACCAGCCGCTCAATGGAAGCCGTTTGCTTTCCATTGATAATTGCTGTCAAAGACCATGCAGAGAGAGAGCCGAGAAAGAAGCTTTGTATAGCGTACGGTGCTACGCCGTCCCTTCTGTACGATCGCCTTATGAGCGGCAACATAACACCGGTGATCTCACACACGAGCGAGCCCAAGCATGTAAATTAAGAGCGCGCAATGCAAAATAATAGCGCTCGTTGTGACACAGCTAGGCCACTTTGCTTGACTTTTTCGAGAAAGTTTTCTACGCAATGCAGGAGCGTAGCCAAATGACAACCATAGCAATGAGGGGTGCCGCTAGGCATATCGATGTAGTTTAAATATAATTTAAACTACATCGGCGGCACCGTAGCCACTTCCTTAAATTATTTGCCCGTTCAAGGTCTCTCGACGATATCAAAATCACTGCATAGTTGACAGTGTAAGCACGGTGTCAACGATAGGCTTGGAACAGCTGCACTCGCGCTACGAAGCATTCGGCGTAGCATAATGTGACGAACACGTCTGAACACGTGCGCCTCGCCCCCCCTCCCCCCATCTTGGCGCTTTGTCAGAGGTAAACGTCGTAAAGTAATCATATATTTCAAAATCCGTACTTCATCAGCCCAAACCATGTGCAGCGAGCGCGAACTTGCACAGCGTTTCACTTCACGTAAGCGTTCTATTACGGAAATTGGGTAAACCGCAGAAACGAGGTTCGCTACTTATGCTGCATTGTGTGCCTTCACATGGTGCCTTGTGCCTTCACATGGTGTTGAATGAGATAGCACATGCTTAAGAAATTCTTGGGCTGTTCTGCGCACACATTACGCACAAACAAGCCTTTTCCGCTGCGGCTTTGGGTAAGCTTATCTGTCAAGTGTTGCAGGGCATCTTCGCCGTGAACGCGTTTCTCATGTCTACTCAGGCTGTCAACTCTCGCAAACTCTTTACTGCAGTGATCGCAGGAAAAGTCTCTGTCTGCTTTAGTAGAGACTGAAGCAACGTCAGCTGACTCCGAAGAAGCGCTACTGCTTGTAGGGCTTGCGCCTGCGGCGTTATCTGCAGGCGACATAATGGACTCGGACATTTAGGCCTAACTCTACCGGCAGGTATTGCGCAGCCTCACAAGGTTCGACCGAAAAGTCGGCCTCTGACTCATTGTACACCGCTTAAATACAAGTGCGCGGCTGAGCTGAACTGTAGGGGGCGTGTGGAGCGCTGAAGTGACTTTATTGGACCTTCGTTGCGCACGTGACACTATGCTCTTTTATTCGCCCGTTTCTTTGCTCTCTGACCCTTTGCCCTACCCCTAAGGACGCTCAGCTGTGCTGACTACAAGGGCTGTACAAGTTAACGTTACTATATACATTTGGCAGAAATAACGTCCTTAACCGAACCACGATAAATCAGCTCAGTGTTCGGTCTGGCTCTTCTACATCGTAACTTTGCTATGTCTCCGCCATACCTGTGTGCGCGTGCCGATATGCAATCTCTGCATGGTATCGTGCTCGGCGACAGTCGGGTTAAGTTTCTCACGAGGTCTCGCCTGCGTCTGTCGCCTTGTGTCGATACATGCACCTTCAGTTTTGGCGGGCATGACGCTATGCAACTCTCTCGAGCAGTTGCAAGATTTCGTTTCAATCGTATAGACTTTGCGGTGCTTTACATCGGTGGAAACGACCTGAGCCATCTCAACGCTGATCCCCAGGCTATCTGCAATAACATCAAGGTAGTAGCAGAGTCCTTCAATAGCTTGGTAGTAGTACACAACTGCTTTTAAAAGGCCTGTTTTGGAGGTGTTTCGGGCGCTTGTCGCCTTCTTGCGCGCGTTGTCCGCCGCTACAGTGCAACGTGGTCGAGGCGTAGCGCTTTGCTCAGACGAGCAGCACGTATTATCACGCAACTGTCGCGTCTTAGCGTGCTAGTTTATTGGTGTGCACCAACCGTCCGCGTATGCACCGAGATGTTATTTCGTCGCAATGAAATTTGTTCATATAAAACACTGGTGGTAAAAAAATTGGGGTACGGGTTTTGTTAGGGGTGTGCGAATACTCGAAATCTTTAATTTTCACTGTTCGAACCATTTGAAGTTAGTAATTAAGGGAAAAATATGCTATGTCTCCTGACTAATGGTCTATTCCTGCATGTAGTACGCTTCGCCGTACAACACCCGTACGCTGCGGCGGAGCTAACACATGTAATGCAGTGAAGTTAGTATTCGTGTATTGCGGCGGAGCTAACTCATGTAATACAGAGAAGTTAGTACTCTTGTATTGCGGCAAAGCTAACACCCGTGTGCTGCGGCGAAGTTAACCCTTGCGTACTGCGGGAAAGTAAACACTCGTGTACTGCGGTGAAGTTAGCTCAGCTTTCTGTTGCACAGTTCTCTGTTGCGACTGTTTTTCAGGAGTTTTGGAATAACTTTGTGGCACACCAGTTGTGCAATAAATTTTTTTGCAGTGCTTGGCAGCACATGTCTCTATAATTTCACAGGGTATAATTTTAAAAATTGAAAATTATTCGGAAAGTATTCCATTCACATGTGAGCATAAATATTGTAATTCCGTTCACAATAAAAATTTTGCTATTCGCAAAGCTCTAAATTTTATTTTTGCCAGCTGTTTGCCTTAGCTTCTTACACCATCACAATGTCTAGCACATCATGTCGCCTCTGATTTACCATTCGTCTGCCAAGCGCCACCACAAGTTTACACATTTCAGTTATACAACTGCAGTTATGATGCACCATCTAAGAACCGCTTGAGTGAAATTTTTTAATATGTTCATTATTGAAAGACTTGCAATTATTTTAACGATCATGTTACTGGGCTGCCAAGAGGCCAACTCTTGCCCTATGCCTTTGCTAAAAGCAATCAATCCCAACTTTACACCTTGTACCACGGTCAAGGACGTGTCATGTTTGTGAAGAGCCTCGCCTATGTTAATTCTTTCTTATTGCTTTGCTGACTGGTGCAAATATGACGTCTTCCATGTGCCATGGCTTGAAACACTGGAAGCAGCACCAGCTGCTTACAGGGCATTTCAGCATGTATGATTTGAAAAGTGGCTCTGCTGAGAGGAAGGACAGGTGTTTTCACAATTCCAACCATCGTGTCATGCAGATCTTCATACTTTATGGTCATTTCATTTCATTTCATTTCCTTAAGGACCCCCCATGGGGGTATTACATAAGGGGTGGGGTCAGCAAAACATGAACAACAATGCCACGTCTGTCTATATACAGAAAAGATTAAGTTTTCAGCTAATGATGATGCACACGTGATGTCGACGATATGTTGGGGAAGGCAGCTCCAATCTTTAGCTGCGCGTGGAAAGAAGGAAGCTGAAAAAGTAACAGTTTGGACCCGTGGACGAAAAACTTGAAGGGTGTGGCCAGTGCGGTGACAGATGTACGATGCTGGCATTATGTAAGGTGCACGATTAAGTGATGAGTAATAGAACTTGTGGTACAATAATAGAGTGACTATGCGGCGGCGAACTGAGAGAGCCGGTATCGCAGACTTATTTTCAACGCTGAAACACTGACGTCGTACGAATAAGAGGAATCAATGAACCTTGTAGCGCGATTGTGGACTGATTCCAGATCGTTTATGAGGTTAGCATGATGCGGGTTTCATATGGCAGATGCGTATTCTAGATTAGGTCGAACGAGTGATTTGTAAGCGAGCAATCTTACGTGATGTGGGGCGAGGCGAAGATGACGTTTAAGAAATCCCAGTGATTTGTTTGCTGATGATATCAGGATTGGTATAAAGGCTGTACATGTCATGCTTGTTCAGCTGCAATGCCCAAATCTGGTGAGGGATATTTTTAAGGGATCCCTGAAGTGGTTAACAGCAAAGCCGTTCTAGGTCGAGGCTTCACAGCCCAGGGCCTGACGTCACGCAGTACTACATGATAGTGGGCCGATCCCAAAAGCAGTGCACCGTGCGAGCTGCAGAAAACTTCAGACGCTATGAGGAGTGAGCACGCGTGTATGCGTGTTTAGTAAAAGGTCGCCGGTTTGGTACATGAAGCTGCAGCAGGGATAGTAAAATCAAACGAATAACCGATTAAGGGGTCCCACAAAATGATTAATCGTCACTTATTCTCCCTTTTCATTTAAAATTGGTGGAAACTATTCGATTAATCGATCAGATCCCCCCTGTTTGTTTAGTCGCCTGCTTGGCTCAAGCGCTGTATTGTAAAACGATGTCAAGAGCATAAGTAATGTATTGCTCCTATTTTTGCACGCTCCCCATAGCATGCATGTCTTCCTCGGTACAGTGGAACGAATCCAGCACCGGAGGCATCCTTTCCCAGTGGAGGCATAACTAAACTTGCCTGCAGTCATCCAGATCACTGTTCTGTTGAAACTCTGTCTTCCTTTCCTCCCTCCCTTTTACTTCCCTCGTGCTTGCCACTCTGTTCCCTTTTGAATTGAAGGAAATGACACCAAGGTGGCATGAGAAACAGCTCTCGTCTGATGGGCGTGGATTGCCATGACAGATTGATAGCACTGGAGTAGCACAGACATCGGGGAGGGGCTGAGGAAGAACCTTACCGAGCTCGACTGGCAAAGTGGACAGTAGGGTACGCGCTATGGGCGAGGTCCAGTTGCAAAAGCAGGAGGAAAAACAACGGGTTGGTTTTGTGTAACGATCCCCGACCTAGTGTGTGCCTCTGAGAAGCAGTTTAGAGAGTTTTTTCTTTTCATCCTTAGTTGATTTTTAATGAACACATTCTCCATTACCATTCCGTCACCCACGAAATACATCTAGCCGGCACTGAGACTGCAGGAGGTGACCTCCCCCACAACGACAGCAACAAACTTCCCGCCTCTCGTTGATTCAAAGCCTCAAAGTCGGCAGCATGACTACCTTTTCCTTCCTCGATGGTCTAAACCATGCGTCACCTATTGCGCCCCTCATCTGTATCCTGTTAACCCATTGCCGTTTCGAGATATATGTGTGAGTCACGTGTTTTATGTTACAAGACAGCCTTCATACAGGTAAAATATTCTCTATTTAACCACAGACACGCATCTCGGTATCAGCTGTAAAATCAGCTGTAAATCCCGTGCGTAAAGCAGATCGAGCGGATATTTCCAATAAATAAGGTCATCTGCGTTTATTCCAATGAAGAAACATTCCTCGTCCGTTGTGGTATGGATGAAATTGAACCAAAACAATACACAGTGCTTCCTTTTCTTTCACCGATTGCAGCTTGGTTTTCTTGCTTTGTTACACCACCCTCCCTTTATGTCAACCTTTGAAGCTACATGTGGCGTCTTTCCTCGAATCATAATATGCATTTCATTGAATATTTAAGGGTGCAGAAACCGCTTTTATATCAGTGGTTGCAAGTGGGGCTCCAACTAAAGAATCCGCTAACGCTACTACAGTAAGATATACTCAAAGGATTAATCGCAGCGCGAATAGACGAAGACGAAGAAGGCACACAAATAAACAGGACAGCCGCTGTTCATCGCGCCAAATGCAAAAACATCCTCGTTTTTCAAGCGCCTGCCAAAATGTCGATTAAAAGCCTCGCATTGAGAGCAGCTAATCAATTGAAGGCAAAATTGGCTAGCAAATATTCGTTCATCGATTAACAAGTTTAATCGACCATCCCTAGCAGGTGCATTCCCACCGCGCGAAATGCAAAGAAAGAAAGAAGTACATTAGCATTTAAATAGAGGTGTATATTATTGAAACACAACTCAACATTAATTCAAAGTGATCCATTAAGGTAGTAAGTACGCCAGGCATGTTAAGACAAGGAAGAAAAAGAAGCAAAGAAAGAAGTATGTAGGGATGGTCGATTAAATTTTTTAATCGATTAATCGTTAATCGTTCGTCGATTTAGCCTTTCATCGATTATTGCTTTCGCTGTTGAGTTTTAATCGATTAATCGATATTTTTTATAAGTGCTTGAAAAATGATGCCTTGTTTGAGAGGCGTTGCTTGTGTTTGATATCGGCACAAGTATTTATCCGACGCGCTAGAGCTCACATGTGCGCATTAGCGGCTGCGTAAAAATTCGCACTTTCGCCCACTGAACACAGGGATCCCATCGTCTTTGGATGATGACAAGGAACGAAAATTCCGTGGGTGGCCATGGTCGACGAACGATTCGGCAGCCGGTCGTATATCCTCGAAGTCTGCCTACTAGAGCGAACCAAAATCGAAGGCGCTTTCGGCGACCACACTGGTTGGAAAGTCGCACCGGAAACATGCAGTGTGGCCGAGAGTGAGGAAATCCCGAGAAAGGTGTAAAAAAGACACGAGGAGGAAAGGAAAGTTAAAGAAGCTAGCTCTTGCAGGGGCGGCAACATTTCTCGGTTTGTCCGTTAGATATGGTGGAAGCCCTCGATAATACTATAAACACGAACTGACGTGATCTCTACCTTGAGGTCACTCATGCGAGATTGCACAGCAACATACTGGTCTGAAACAGGCCATCAGTGCAGACATCTGCGGAAAATAGAGTGAAACGAGTTTTTCCTCCAGTCTAGAGTAAACGGCAGCTGTGCCAGTATACTGCACAAGTTTCACCTGGTCGCCGACTTAATTCGGCGCTGCGCGCACCTTTTCAATCGCGCCTACAGCTCGAACTGTGAGCGCTGTCTAATGTAACAGATTACAACACATAGTATTTCGCGACTGTCCTCCATTCGTTCCACAGCAGCAGACGGTGGCCTCCAGGCTGGGTGTACAAGCAATAGATGAAAGCTGTATTTCACCCGAAATAGGCGACCATACAGAATTACTAAATGCTACAAGGTGATTTTTTCAAAGGAAATCGATTGGACGCTAGACGTTCGGTATGCCAATGTGCAAAGTTGCGGATTATGAAAAGCGACTATTAGACTTAAGTGCAGCTAAAGTGGCTTCTTTCCATTATGCGACTATTAGACCTTTTTGATAATCCTCGAGTGCGTTTCTCTGCACAACATATTCGCCCAACTAATGGCGGCCCCTGTCACGTTTCAAGTGGCGGCGAGGTCCCAGTTACACGTGCTGGGGTTTGACTATTATGAGTGTTTATGTCAAGAGAGCTCAGTCGACATTTTCCGCATCATAGCAGGCTGTTTTGCAGAAGTGAATAGCTGCCATAAGTTGGGCTAACTGCATTGCAGGGAAGCTAGCATTACAGTTATTAAAGGGTACATAGGCGTTAAGGCGGACAGTTGGGCTAGTTGGTATCAAGCATAATGAAATATGATTACTAGCGTCCTTGTCCCCTTTGCGCAAGCAGTCATATGCATATACGGATCACTCCTTCTTATCCCCATCATCATGCTTCATCACTCTTTTTCCCCTGTTGCATTGTCTCCAATGTAGAGTAGAAGGCCGGGGCGTACTAGATCAGGCGACTCTCTCTACCTTCCAGTACATTATCTCTCTTTCTTTCGTTGGTGACAAATAATCTTTAGTTCGCTAAGGAGTAAAATACAACGACAATAAGAACTGAACCAGTCAAGAAATAATCAGCGCATATTACAATGTGGCACTTACACAAAAAGCAAGTACAATGGGGGGGTTAAATGAAATGGTGTAGGCGACGGAGATCTGGTCGAGTTCATTTCTATGTCTCTGGGGTATGGTCATCTGCGGCTCCGGGCTCCTTGCGTGGAGATATGCGCTCGCCATCTGCGTTTCGGCGTCGCGCGCCCCGCAGTCATGCGCTCCGGCCAGGGGGCGGTGTTGGGGTTGGGGGGGTGTAATCGATTAATCGAAGAGCTTTAATTGATTAATTCGATTAATTGAATGGGAAAAATCGATTACGATTAATCGATTAATCGTTCATGGATTTTACCATCCCTAGAAGAATGGAACGCATGTTTCAGAAGAGCATCTCGATGCAACTAACAAAGCTTCGCTGTTTAGCCACCTTCATGAAGTGAAAGGAGCAGTGATGTTTTTTATTTTGTGCCGTTGATTAGGCTACATCATTATCAAATAAGGACACTTAATTAAGAGAGCTATGGGACTTATTATGTCACGTGTCTTCTTACCACTACAGTTCGTCTTGAACATCCTTAGCTGTGGGGTCCTTGCTGGCAATAGCAGCGGCTGTGCCGAAACTCCAGTATCTACAAGCATCGCTGTGTCACTTCTGCGGCCCACCAGCCTCAGTAGTACTGCGGTGGCTGGAATACTGCCCCAGTGCGCTGGTGATGAGCACTTGGTGCACCGCCGACGTATGTGTGCGCTGCCAGGTGCCGTGACAATACTGGCGGCCCGCCCTCCGATGCTTCTGATGTCAGCCGAGCAAAAAACGATCTCATCAAGGCCCATGGGCAGGGGCCTCTTTAGGTTGAGTCGTATTAATTTTTAACAATGCGCTTTTTTGAAAAGTTGTTAGTAAACAGACACTCAATGCAGGGCATTGGTATTGGCCTGCTAGTGATCAAAGGGACCTGAGCTAACGGCGCAATGCATCTGTACAACATCACCAAACCCATTTTAGGGTCCCTGTAAGGGCAACTGCCCAGAATGTGTGACAAGATGTTGGTGGAAAATGGGCATACCATGCCCTGAATTGGGACAGGAAAAAAATTACAGCATATCCACAGAGTGAATGATGATGAGTGGGCGAAGCTCGGGATGTGCATCGTAGATCGTGCCGAGTTCCGGATTAATTTAGTTAACGCGCATGCTACGAATCCTCACGGTTCAACTATGCACGATGCACAAGTGAAATCTCCCACCGGCACTTCATTGCAAGTCAAGATCCAGTGCATATATATATATATATATATATATATATATATATATATATATATATATATATCTATATGGGTTGCCGGTGAACGCTTCTCCAACGCGAGCAGTCGGTATTTCTCAATCAAGAAACTCGCTAGGAGACGCTGCCTGCGCCAACGTTGTCTCTCGCGTTTGCCGGGGCAGTGTCGAGTTTGCCGGGGAGCGCGTGGCTCCCGGCGCTCGCGGTTAGGGCGAGCGCCGGGAGCCACGCGCTCGCCCTCGGCGCGTGCGTGCCTCCCGGCAGGCACGCGCCGGTGGCTACCTACTACTACTACATACATCGGGGACGCACGACCCACGCCTTAAGGAGCTTCGCCCCTAAAAACGGGGAAGACAGCATCATACCAGCTGCAGAGAATGTGTTGCACAATGTGGCAAAGGCATTCAAGTTATTGTATCTGTGTGACAACTGGTGCTTCATAAAAAAATGTTCACACTAAGAAAAAGGAATCTCACCCAGCTGACAAGGTTTTGAGCTGCATAACTTTATGAAAGGGAACGTACTTAATACACACAAAACACATACACATAGAGCAAAACTCGACATGCTAGCAAGGATCTTCGTGATTAATGCCTACTAAAACTGTCTAGGCCAACACAAGCTCACCCTCTGAAGAATTAAACAGCTTAAGTGAGGCAAACCGATACGAGATGGCTTACATGAGGTCAGCACTGGCCTACGAATGCTGAATGGCAGTTTTCTCGAGCGCAGTATCAACATGCACCAACAAGCACAGCTGTCCACGCCTGCGAATGCTGTCAAGATGACTGCAGACTCGAAGAGTCAAAGTGTTGGAGGTAGATCAATGACCACTAAGCACTTCACCTCGTGTATGCCGAAAACTGTTCCTCTTCTTTGCCTAGCGTTTACCTCTTCTTTCTTTTGACTCTCACCACACTCATAGGTTCTGCATATGCACACAGCCACCATCTTTCTCCTGTGGCACGTCACACGTAGACACTGTCACTCTTCTGCGCACACACCACAGTCCTGTGAGCTACAGAAAGGAGATACAGATAGAAAATAAACAAATGTCTTCATTTTAATAGGTTAACTTATTTAACATTGAAAAGGCATCCTTATCTAAGAATCCCTTGAGCTCAGGCAGTCATGGAATGTTTGTGCTTCAGAACACTTAGAACCTTTCTCACAGCTTAGTATGCCATGATGACTGAATTGATTTACCGTGAAAGCATAAGCAATTTGTGACTGGCACATCACAATATGAACTTTCACAGACTGCAACGAGATTCATGTGTGTAGTGTGCAACAGCTACGCAGGCAACAAGCACAGAATACATATTAGGAATGCACATTGTGTAATCAGATTTGACTACTTATGAGCCTTCTGTATGTATCGCTGATTGCTTGAATGCACTCAACAAAATGCCTGCTACATGCTATCATATTCTAGAAGGCGTCTTGCCATCCCTAAGCTTCACAAGCGTTTCTTGGTGATGTGAACCTCCTCACTGGAAAATGAAGCATTTCCTGCATGTTCGGGACACAGATTCAATGTATCGAAACACCAGCCCTGTACCTCTCCACATACTGTGCGATGGTGATAGGTCAACCTTTTGGCCAGTGAAAGGAACAACATGAATGGTGGCCCATGACAAGCCATGGAACCCCACAGTGCACAGCAATGCATCTGAGCTCTCCTTTATGCAACCAAGTTAACAAGCGAGCATGCAGAAGTCCGCAGTAGCCATAAGGGATACCAAAGGCTGCCGACTTATTCTGCCATAATTGGTGCCCCGCGTACATAACATAACTAGCAATACCAACGTATACCTCTACTTTCACTCAGTGTCAGCTTAAAATCATTATTGCGGTCATCCATTAGTGTTCCCACCATGTTACAAGCACACCTCACACTCAGCACAAACATTGTCAATGATAAAATATTTTCAATAGCATTTCCTCATTACCAACTCATGATTCTTAGTATTAGGCTCTCCACCGCACTAAACTGTTTCTCGTAAGTGTGCTGTTCCTAATTCAGTTGTGGATGTTTCAGTCTATACGAAAATTTTTAAACACTGCAAACATTTTCTGTGTTCAAGCAGCGTAGAAGTGAAAATGAGCTCATGAAGCAGTCATGCATATTCTGTGTTCACCAGGAGCGACTCTACGTAACATATTGCTTTCTTATATTTCAGAAACTTGTCCTGCAAGTTCAACAAGTAGCACCTGTTGTCCTGATCTTCAAAGTGTTGCCACGATGTTACGGCGGTGGTGATCAACATGCTGCGCGAAATGCAATGCAAGAACGCTTCCCTGGTGTGCAAATTCTAAATCCTGATGTAAGGCGCAGATGTGTGTGGCATGCTTTTTTACTGTGCTTATTATCAGTGCTCTTGCCCCCATGTTTTTCTGCTGTAACTGCTATTATTTGCTTTTACTTTATTTCAGCACCTTTTCTTAGACCGACACAAGAAGCCAAAGCGGCATTTGTTTGCTGCTGATGGCTACCACGTATCGCGGTGTCAGGGAATAAATAATATGGCAAGAATAATTGTAAGAGGCCTGCAATCTGAGTACGGACCGAATATGGCAGGCGGTAACAACCACCACCAGGAACTGTACAAGGTGTACCAGTGCAAAACATGCAATGCAAAGGGCCACGGAACGGGTGCATGCCAGCAGTTCTGCAATCCTCATACCTACGGACTGTAGAATTTGCTAAAAGACTGCTGTGCTTGTAACTCAAAACCCACTATACCGGTAGCTCTTCATAACTGGAGACTTGTCTTCTAGTTGGCATCTGTTCACCAATTTTCAAACCTGCAACTCTTCAGGTTTGTCTGAGGGACTCCTGCATTATGACTGCTGAAAGTCTCCTGAAAAATGGCCCTAACTGCACCGTGAAAACAAAATAACAACAGACAGCGATTCTAGAACTTTCTGGCCCTGAGAAATCCCAACAGTTTTTCCAAAGGGGCTTCAAAAACCTCCTTCCTTCTGATTTGATGTAAAGGGGAAGGTGTCTTTGGTTCTGGCTTTCAGCAGTATTGTGCCCGCGTTTGCAGGTGGGCATTATTAGGTACTTTTCGGCATGTTCTGCTTCGTCTTAATGAGGAACAATGGTCAGAGGCAGTGTCCACTCATTTTGCAAACAAAAACAAATGATCTCATGGAAAGGCATGTGCATTCTTTTACACTTAGACTCCTCAATAATGCAAGTGTCTGATACTTAAAGGGACCCTTTTCTTGCACTCATTCTGTTTTTATTCGTGAGCCATGAAGACAGATAGCTGGAAATAATTTTTGCACAAGTCAAACCAACCATATCAACTGACTTATTCTTTTTATCATGCAATGCGATCACCATACCATCGCCACGTACCTGCATCAATACATAGTGGTGCTCGCCAAAACTATTTGTGGTGGGATTGACAACATAACTATCAAAGCTGCGATTGGACAAAAGTAAAATCAGAAGTGGCCATGGAATCACTAGGACCCCTAACTTTTTGCGGTGGAAATTTTGAAATTCTGCAAATCGAGATTGAAGAATCTGCAAAATTGCGAGGCTACAGTGAACAGGCATAAGGTACATGCAACAGTTTATTTAATAAACAGTTTCAGGCTCCGAACATACCTGCATTATTTAAAACTCAAGGGAGCTGTTGTGGCAGGGCACCAGATAACGCTCATGACACATTTGGGACACAACAACACCATAACTGAATGATCTCTGTGACAACAGTTCGTGCATTGATAGGTATGTAAGGGTACTTGAAAGTGTTGCGCTAGGATGCAATGTAATGCTCAGGCATAGTCTTGTTCATTTCCAAACTTAATATCTTGCTTGGGTTTCATTATTGAGAGGCTCAGCTTACTTTCAGGTCACAAAATGCGATATGCATTAAGAGAACACGCTTCGCACTATGTAGGCAAAAAGGTGCAACACACAGTTCTACATTCAGTAAACTTTGCTCCCTCCAAGAGCTAATAACACATAAAAAGGGAACCTGAAAACTAGGCTTCTTTAGTTCAAGACAGAGTTACAGGGAATTGCAATTAGTATAGTCGAATTAGAACATAGTAGCCGGGTTTTTAAGAGTAGCGGTAAACACACTAGGTTTTACAATTTACTATATTTAATGGATAATATATGTAATTCGCTTCAAGGCATTAAGAAAATTTATTCGGGTACAAGTAATATGCTAATTTTTTTATGAAGTGCGTCTTCATGGCAGTGCAGATTTTCCCTGGAAGGGCTGTTTCAACGCAGAGATGCCTATACTGCAGCGACACCACCTTTACGGGCGAGTTACGTGCAGAAAAATAGCTTATCTTGAATACTTCAAAATTCAGGCCATTAAGTTTGTGTTCAAGAGAACTAGAATACTGTAATATTCCTTCAAATATTCACGCAAGCTTAGTATTAATGATGTACCACTGAGAAAAATAACATTTAGCAAAAATAATCTGAACATTCGACATTCTTACCAGGATCATCCATATTTGAATGTTCGAGGACACTCGAATATGCATTTTTCGAACCGATTGTGCTTTACATAAGAAAAATACTGTGTTCATATTCCAGTTATTATACACGTGGACGATACTTGTGTCGATTTTTCTTTTCATGTCTGAAACCTGTGCCAGTGAGGGCAGGATTGCTTACAAAAGTGAGGCTTTTGATATTTTGTTTACATTTCCGTGAAAAAAATAAACGTGAATTCCACGATTTTTCGTGGCATCGCCAGAAGATATGGCTCTTAGGCATCACACTGAAAACAAGATTAATATTTGGTTCTCTGTTTATCTTGTGGTGCTTTCACTGAATGCCAGAACAGCAGAGAAGCTGATAATTTACAGCATGGCACAATCACACTGCACACTGTTGTTATGGCAACGGCATCACCAGTACAGTGTAAATAACAGGCAACCATGCTAAAGAAGCATCCCCTACTTAGACACTTCAATCCTGTGATGTCGCAGGTGGCAAGTGAAATGTAGTCACCTGCGACCCTACGACCCTACTAGTCACCCTGCGAGACTCGAGCTGCGGGTCTGCATTTTTTTGCATTTTGAATTTTGTCAGGTTAATAACTTTAGCCAGAGTGCCTATATTGCCTTTGTTCTTGAAGCATTTGTCTGTCAATCTTTCAGTCTGAGCAATATGCAAATGAAAATGGGCGCGCGGAAAATGTTTGAGAGCCCCTTCAAGCAGACACCATGTTAAATACCAAGTTAAACGTTTTTGAAAATCCTGCATCCCCATCAGTGTGCTGGCGACAGCGTGGCATCGCATTAGACTGCGTGTAGTGGTTGTGCTGTGCATAGCCATTCTACGTCATATGTAGTCAGACGAGTGCAACTGTTTTTCCTCCTTTAGTGCTGTAAGCCAGTTCATTCTGCAATGCCGAATAAGGGCGGGACCTGTTGTTCAACAGGGCGTGCTATACGCACACTTGACATGATGTTTCACAAGCTTCTCAGCGACAAGAAACTATAGGTGAAGTCGGTCTTCCCTGTTTGTTGCGCCATTTGCTTCCGTTCACTCGAGGCTGTGCTCGGTGTTGCAAATTCAGTGTGCTACTCTTGTTAAATTTTGCGTAGCTACAGGTGGAAAGCCGGCATGCTCAAGGTGAAATGCGTGCATATGGCTATGTGGGCTTTGTTAAGCGGTCGCACAGGCCTTGAAATGTCAGCTCCCTTGATATGTCATGCCTTTAGCACATCTGTGCACGAACCAAGTGGGGGAGAAAAGAAAGGTTTATTCGAAGCCAAGAACAACAAGAAGCACTGTTTCTAGTTATGCAGCAGTGTAACCAACATGAGCTCTCACCCTTAACGAGACAGATAGATGATTTGTAGGAAACATTCGCTGGCAGTCCTAACGCTCATCTTTATGTGTAGTCCTCATTCCAGCACATGCCCATCTGAAAACGACTATGTTGTGGTCACTTGTACGCTCGCATAATAGACATGTACACACAGCACTTGTTGAAGATCGCTAACTGGCTGGCGGCTCTATAGATATACTGCAGTTCTCTGTTTCTTCAGTACGTGTGAAATGCAAACAGCTGCATAATAGCTGCTGACAAAACACTGCACCAGAAGTCAGGCATGTCGATCGCCACACACTGTAAATGCCTCCAAAATCATATCTGCGATTCGAAGCTGTTGCAAAGAAGGCGCTTCTACTTATCTATTTAAAGTAGTTTCGTTGACAAGCCACATGCATGAGCACTAAAAGCACCAAGCAGCGGTGCAGACAGCTTCAAGCAGTGTTGGCTTTCAGAGGCCCATGCATGGTACCACACGATGTCATGCGACAACAGCATTGCTTATCAGGTTCTGATAGTTTCATGCATGTAAAAGGAAGTCTGTTTCAGTAGTTCTGTGCAGCACTGCGAAGGTCCCTTCAGCCAATGAGGAGGGGAAACATGTCAAATGTATCCTTCCGCACCAAGGCATACGCCAATGCTGGATGCTGCAGTGGAAGGAGCAGCCTTGGAAAGAGGAGGAGGAGGAGGAGGACGAGGAGGAAGGACTGACGTCCCTATTGGCAGGAGTGGCTCGCAGGTGCATGTCCAAACAACGACATTTCATCTCGCCTTGGAAGCCTGCTCGCCTCCTGCACTCAATGACCTAAGCCCTGCTACGCGGAACTAGTGAAACAGGCTATATACAAGGCTTCAACTGCCTTCGAAAGACTGTGTTCCTCCATAAACATGAAATGTGCAACAGTTCATAATGTTGACAATCTCGCCAGACAATCCCATTAAACAGGCCACCGAATCTTAATTTTCCTGTGACGCAGCAGTGCACACCAATTATTTGACTGCGATTTTAGACACTGCAGAACACAAAACCTATCTTCTGCAAATGAACAGATAGCCCAGCAACATCCCTTACTTCAGTATTCTCTGTGATATAGATAATCGCTGTTTCTTTGAATACAAGTATATGCTTTTTTTGAACATATGATGTGTGGTGATTACAGTTAAGCAACCTTTTACTTTTTCCATGCGAATGATAAATAACCAACAAAGAAGTGCAGTTGAAACATCACTTCATCATGTCCTGCAATATAGCCTTGTTAAGCTAATGACGACGCAAATCTGCTATGTTTACTAGACCAGATGTAGTCGCCTTTCGGTTTGCTTTTGTTTTTTCTCGCAGACGCTGCATCATTCAGAGTGAGCTTTTCTAGGTGGGAGAGAGTTTAACATTTTTTAAAAATATCTGCATGTGAAAGTTCTAGAAAAGGGTACACAATGCTTCTTCAAACACTACTACCTCACAGCTGCAGCAGCACAACAGATATAGGAGCAGCGACCTATGAATCGCAAAGTATTGGACACAAACAGAGGTTCTGGGGTTTTCGCATGGATCCACACATGCTATATTATGCCAGCTGCCTTTCTTAAACTGAATCATTATCATGCAATGGTTGCTGGCATTCTAGTTGGTGACACGCAGACAGGACAACTTAAAATCGTGCTGCCAAGACGAAGGGCTTGCAGGTGGGCGGTAACGGAAACTAGGGGTGTGTCCAATACTCACGGTAGACGGCTAAATAGACGGCTACGTGACAGCGGCCGCTTATATTCCATTCCATTTCTCACGTAGATGGCAAAATAGACAGCTTCGCGAAGACGGCATACCAAGACAAAAACGATGCATGCTATTTTGCTATCCAAACAAGATGGCGGCTGCGAGGATTGCTTGAATATCCACGAACCTCGCCGGTGCGGTCATATGCTCTCAAATAGGTGCTTTCTTACGCAGTTTATGTGAGCTGCATTGAGTTTTTCGTAGATTGGAACATGAAATAAGCAAAATTCACGAAAATTGTGAGCGTTTTTTTGCTATCTTTTGTCGACGCGAGATGACGCCTTGTCGTGCAAACGTCATCCGGGCGCGTTCCGTTACTCGACCGAGAAGTACGCGAAGCTGTCTTTGAAGCTGTCGAGCTAGGCTGTCTACGATGCTGTCCAGAATTGGAGCACAGCCTAGATTTGAGAAGGCAGCGCAAACGTTTCCTAGGTTTTCTAATGCGAAGCTGTTGTAAAGATCCGCTGTGCAAGGTGCCTCTATAACCAAGAGCATGCACGCACCGTTTAACTAGTCTTTGAAAGTATGGAGCATTCTCCACGGTAACAGTACTGTGTCACAAAGTGTAAGTCTCACACCTGCCTTTCCTGTAATCCTACCTTGGAGTGACGCATCACGTTTAGCTGGCTAGCTAAACGTAAAATACAGAAGCACCTTTAATTGCAGTGAGTTGAGTGATAAGTGCCGTAAGGTATGCCCAAGAAGCGTTGGGCTTCTGCACTGCGTCCCCTAGGTATTTTATTCCCAGCTTGCCACACAAGCTTGCCGTCGCTGATTTCTTCTGTCATTCGCAGGTAAATGTCCCTTGTCTTTAGGAGACGTGGAGGGCGATGACATTTCTCAAAGATATCGGATCGACACGTAAACCTGTGATAACTGCGGAGCTAACGATAAGTGGATGCCTTTACACTTGCTCCTGTTATGCGAAAAGAACTAGGTAATCATTAAGCGTCAGTGCTTGGTAGGTTTCCCTCGAATAAAACGGAAATTTGAACGAATACGTGCAAGCTAGCCTTGTGGAACTGTACGAGGTGGTAGAACACGTAGTTCAAGAAAAGAGGAAGCACGCGACCGGTACACCCGCGACAGATTCTTACGACTAAGCTTGCGCGTCTTGTGATAAGTTTTCACGTGCCGCACTTGCAAATGTTCATCACGCTAGAAATTCTCTTCGCAATACAATAACAGCATGGCTGTTGTCTTGCCATCTTTCTTTATATACTGGTGTGTTGTAGTGCTTACAAATAATGTGGAAAATAACTTACGTGGAAAGGCAGCGCATCACAATCTTCGCCCTCGACGTTCATGATAAGGCGAACTCACTACGGGGCACCGGACTGCGTTCCCGCAACGCACAAGCACTGGAGCCATGTTCTCAGATGTGCACACTCCATCGCACGGCGGCACGGCCGCATGTCGGCTCAGTCGCTGGGTCTCCGTGCTTGGTGGTTTAGTCGGTTTAGTCGGCATGCAAAACAACGCCAAGAAGTGACGGCGCCACTGTCGAAAATCCCTAGACATTCTGTCCCTAGGTACCTAGAAGCTGATAAAAAAGAGGTGGAGTGTACGACAATTAGACGCTTGCCCTGTTCACGCGCGCAGAAGGGGAGAGCGTTGCAGCGTCCCCGCGGCGGGAGAGAGGGAAGCCTGTGTCGCGAAAATCAGCCTGCCGGTCGGGGAGAAAGGGGTACATCCTCACTGGGCTCCTCTGGATTCTGGTGTTTCTTGTTTGTTGGTTTTGTTTTTTCGCTGGCCCGAAGAACGACGTAGGTGACGGTGGGAGACGCGACCGAGACGCTCAGGAGTGTGGACGTGCGAGCGTCGGCTCACGCTTCTCTAAATGATTTCGGTCTACCTTTTGCCTATAAGCTACGTGAATTTGTGCTTACTTCACCAAGCCAAGAACGACTCTTCAGAAGAGCCGTCTCTTTCGAGCGGTGAGTGGATTTTTCGACCTTTTTACTGGACTTTAAATGTGCGACGCGGCGACCGGCCGTGCTAACCCGAACCACGTCTAGGGCTAGCGAGGAGTACGGCCATTAGGCCTCGCTACGACTACGGTGGAACGGCGGCGGTGCGAGGCTCCCGAAGCCCCCGCCACGGATAACAAGCACTAAAAATGCCCGAAACAGTGACTGTGGAGGGGATGGAAGTAAACGCCGAGACTTTAGGCGGCCCAGGATGGACCACCGCCCTAGACAGCCGCCGAAAGAAGAGCCCGATGAGCGAGGCGAACGCCCCAATGACGACCGCGCCTACAACCAGCACTAAGGGACCCACCGAGGTACGCAAGCCCCGTTCGGCAGTGCAGAGGGTTGTCGCCGCTTCGCGACTCCCCCGGCTGCCGAAGGACCAGATTGAGGTCATCATGAGACCGAGAGGAGGCCTTGATGTAACGAGGGTTGACCTCGTACTTCTGGCCCGAGCTACCACCATAGCTGCAGCGCTGACGGAGCAGCAAGCCAACGAAGACACTATATGTCCCAACAGGATGCAAAGCATCCTCATCATCTCTAATCCGCACATAGGCAACGCGGCAGCATACGCCAAGGTGCAGAAGCTTCGCACAAGCGCAGGAACGTACGAGGTTGCAGCATACGTGGCCGCGCCCGATAATACCAGCAAGGGAGTTATCAGAACATCGACCCGTCACTGGACGAAGCCACCCTACAACGCCTGATAGTGCACGACCGAAACCCCACCGCCATCGAGGCAAGGCGTATCAAAGACTAGAGTGGTAGCAATCCTCTTTGAAGGACTACGAGTGCCAAGAAGTGTCGTATGCGGGACTGCTATGGTGCCCTGCTCACTCTACAAAAGGGAAATAGACATCTGCAGAGTGTGCGGGGGGTAGGCCACCGTGCCGACGTCTGCCGCCACGCCAATGAAGAAACCTCCAAGTTTCACAGCTGCGGTGAAGCACTGCCAGGAGACAAAAACGGCGACCACGAATGCAAGCCTCGCTGCAAACTCTGCAATGGCGACCACCTCACCGGGGCTCGCGTCTGCAAGCGGCGCTACCACATCCCTTACGTCGTGAAACGTAGGAGGAGAAGAAGACAAGAGCAAGAACGGCAAGATTCCTACCAACACGTGACCTGCCAGTCACCTGCCAACGAAGGCGCGGTGAAAACCAGAAGCCCAGGAAACGGAACCAACGGAAACAGTAGCAGAAGCCGCAGCCGCTCCCGTTCCAGGAAGCGCTCCATGTCTCGAGATAGATCCCGCTCCCGGGTTCGCTATCGCTCCCGCTCGAGAGCGCACTCAACATCTCGGCAGCGAACCTCATGGGCAGACAAGGTGGAAGACGCGTGAACAAGCACAAGCAGCAAGTCTCCAGGTAAGGCACAGCCAGAGCATGCTCCCGATCCCCGTATACGAATGAATGCTCGAACAAGAAAACGGGGCCCTCAAGCAGGAGCTTGCCGAGGTCCAGGCCACACTTCTAGGATAGAGAGCAGCATGACAGCTAGTCAGGCGCGCGCGCAAGCGGCACAGACACCACGAATGCATCAGACGCCCCACAACGCACACAAGTGCAAGGCGGTGGATAGCGAATGCGCCTCGGTCAGCGAGGACGCCATGATTGAAAGCAGCGAGGAGAGCACCGTGCAACAGGGCGATAACAAGGGCAAAAAGCCCAGGAAAGCAAACGAGAGTGATATTCTGGTCATCTTTACTGGTGAAGTCAGAGACATGTTTCAACAACTCAGCAGCAAGTTTGAGCAGATGAATGGCAGGCTCGACGCGCTCGAAAGGACCATAGGGGTGAGCAGAGAGACCAGCACTGCATGCATCCCAGCACCCAGACCCACGGTCGCACAATAGTATCAAGATACACGATACTATTGTGAGATACTATCAGATACTATCAGATCAGTGGCCAAGTATCACAATGACCACTGATCATGGAGATATCAAAATATGGCAGTTGAACTGCAACACATTTGAAAGAAAGAAAGCAGCATTCTCTCAACTCGTACAAGCATGCAAGATCAGACCGCATATCATCCCCTTGCAAGAATGCTGGGAAAGCAAGTCACCAGAGAGTATCAGTCTTCAGGGGTACAGGGTAGCCAGGCCCGCCCTGCACCCCGACCAGGACAAAGCTCGCGGGGTAGCCACTTTAGTGCGTAAATACTTGATTTATAGAGCGAGACATGCCCGTGTACAAGAAAGGCCTGGAGACGGTCTTGGTGGAAATACTCCCACGAAAGACTGTCAAGCGAAACATTTTCATACTTAATGTGTACAGTGCACCGTCAGATAAGAATCGAGATTTCAGCAAACTATTCACAACTGCCACAAGGCAAGCTAGCGACCACCCCTTGGTGGTGGCCGGAGATTTTAATGCGCGATATGCCCTATGGGGCTATCCAACGAGCGAACGCAAGGGCACTAAGCTGGCGGAATGTGCCGAGATGCTGGACCTGCAACTACTCACCAACCCACTTTTCCCTACCCGAAGGGGGAAGTAAAGTTGTGGACGATGGTGCCGAAAGGTTCTTCTTCCGGATTCCAGCTCCCCGCTCGGCGTCCTAAACGCACCGTCCGAGACGGTATGGGCGAGTTGGGAAGGAGCTGGCTGCCGCTGGTATGGCGGCGATAGGCTCGCGGGCAGACGTGTAACAATTGAAGAGGAGGCTCAGAGACTTCAGTTTAAAAAGGGAATGAAAACTTGTATTTACAGTATAGTATACAAAAAGGGAATACAGATAGTTGACTGGTACATAAAAATAAAGATGAAGCTGAACTATACGTAGGGCGACCCTACTCCGGCGTAGCCGGCAGTGCGTAGCACTTTTTCCACCCGTTCAGCCTCCCGTTCAGCCTGCCCCGTCCCATGGCGGAGCCATCTTTATTACCACAACCGCTCCGCCTTAACGTCTCAGCCGGCGAATCATCTTCGCTTCGCTCTGGCATTGGGCAGCGATTCCACCTTTTGTCCCGCCTCCTCAACTGGGGCGGTCCAATTGGTGAAATCCCCACCCAGTCTGTTGACGGTGAGAGGGGTATGTTTGTACAATAATAAAAAAACACATACATCAGCACTAAACAACACATACATAAAAGTAAGCAATGCCACCCAAGGTCGAAGGGCGATGGCAAAGATATGGCGCACGTGAAACGCGTTACTTGCGCACGTGTCGCGTCTGCTCGGGCGCTGTTACCGGAAACGAGCAGGCGCCCAAAAGATTCGCCCGAAAGAGTTATTATTTGAAGAAAACCTTCCCATGGGGAAGTTGGACCGTCCGCGCGCGTGTGCTTCTGGTTATCTCAAACAAGCCGAGCCGTACTGGCTCTTACACAGACCCGTTTAATCGGCACCCCGCTGTGCTTATCCGCATGCTACCCCACGGCGAGCGAGGAAGGAACGCTTGAACCAAAACCATCCCGCGGCACGCGCGGGCCACAGCCCAGTGACCAAAAACAGGCGTTTCCGACGCCGAACAACAAACAGTTTGCGAGTCTCCATGGCCGTCACCACCGGCATGTTGCATGCCGACGCCACATTCAGCGTATCCGCCCCAGGTCGTCGTAATGACGCCCGAGGTGCGGCTTACAGAACGACCGAAGTGCCGCTATCGCTGCGTGCTCACGCACAAAAGGGCCCGCCTGCGTCACCGCCGCGACCACTGTCCAAGCATCCCTACTCACAGCCCCGCAGCGGGGTGCCCGTGTCCCCAGAAGACGCGGAAGACACATATGAAGAAAGCAAAGAAAATGAATAACAGATACGGCCGGGGAACGACAAACGAAAAGCCAATGCCGCGAAACGCGCCCCATTGACCGACGTCGCCCGTCGCCGAGTGAAAATTTAAAGAAAAGAAAACGCGCCTTGCTGGCGGCAGGCTTACACCCCCCACCCAAGACCTCGCAACGACTTGGTTACAGCGTTGCCGAAGCGGGAACACCAAGAAACAGCCGGCCGCCATTATCGCTAGAAGGCGCAGAAACCAGAGGGAGGCAAACACAACCGCAACTACGCTACCCGCGCACATAGCTTGCGATAACTTCCTTTTCCCGCAGCGACAGACTCATTGTCTAGCCAATCAAAGAATGACGTTGGCCAAATGTAAAAAATAGATATACCATAACCAAAATAGAAACATTGTTCGCAGTGCAAAGTAATCTAACACGCAAAAGACTGCGCTCCGCCACCATCGATAATATGTCATGCACACTAAATACCTCCGGCAAGTGTATACACTCAAGCGAGACAGAAAAAAACCAATCCACAAGGGTAACCAAAAACTGGGCGTAACTGCCACTAGCCCCTGTCCGCTCCCAGCATTACAAGCACATAATCTCATCGCCACAAAAAAAAAAATCCAGAAGGAAAGAAATAAAATCATAAAACACCAGCAGGCAACCTCATCAAACGCAAGCCAGTTCCACTGCTAATAAAACACACTAATAAACACGAGTTACGAAGCGGGCGCGAAAACCCATGCATGAAAATATACCTTAATATTAATCTGCAAAGCTGTCTCAGCGTGACTACGCATTATCCATAATGCAACATGTCGTAAGCATGTGCTTGCACTTACTACATAACCGCATGAGCTAATCCAACACCAAACACTGACAGGTTACCTCATCAAAGACCATGCGTATGATACAGTTCCCAAAGAACACACACAAAAAAAAAGAAGCACCACCGAAACACCTAGTGTTCAATGTTCACTGCTCAGTGGCGCACGGTGTCCACATAGTTCAGCACTTCACCAACACAATGAAGTTGCTCCAGCCCCACCGCTCTCTGCTGATCGCGGTCGAGCCGTAACGTAAGCAATGTTACCCCTTATAGGTAATAACACCTGTTCAGATAGCTCTGTCGTTGCCGGATCACCTGCAACGTTACGGGTGCCACAAGGATTAGCGTTAAATTTCTTGACCCCCTGGATCAAAAGAATGCACCAGGAATCTAAAATTAAACATGCAGCCACGGGCCGCCCACCTGCATACGCCTGCCGCCCCCGTAGGGTCAGCTCCCGGCACCAAGGACACTCCAATAGCTACAATACATGAACAGTGACTGCAGATGGTCCGATCGCTCAATGTAGCTAACAATATGGACCGCCCTCCGCGTGTCAGCTCAGTTACGGTGCTAACGCACGAAAGGCCTTCCATCTCCTCGCAGGGCCGACGCCAACAGAAGTTTGACTGCAACGGGTGCGCCTCAAAGGTGTGGGGGCTGTCTTCCCCGTAGTGTGCCTGCGATAGCCCACGCCGCAAGGTCCCTGCATCAAACGTATCGGCGCCTGCCTCCACTGCCTTAGCTGCGCTGCTTCCGATCTGGGATAATTCGCTCCGCGGCTCCTCGTTTGATTCGGGCAGCTCGCATGCAACCGCAACCGGTGCCGCGTCGGCGGTGTCAACAGGCCTTAACCAGGAAACCACGGAATGTGTACCTGGCACGCGGTCCGCATTACAATTTCCGCCGCGCAGTCGTTCCACTAGACTGCTTTCAACAACTGCCCCTGCACTCACCGATGACGCGATCATCGCTACCTCACCGCCGCAACCGTTATTGCTAAGCGTGTTGAAGCCCTTGCACGACTCCTGCAAATTCGAAGCATCCCGATACGGCCTCAGAGAAGCAGGATCCTCCCGGGCATTCGCCCCCACTATCGGATCAGAGCCTAACTCTGTCTCAAGCTCGGCAGTCCGCGTTGCCGTTAATGTAACATGCGTCTCGGCTTCCATGCTTTGCGAACACAGAGGTACAGTATCGGGACTATCCCCGGCCACAACGTCAGAGCACGGCACCTCACCGCGACCGGCCACCTGTGTCGCGAGCAACATCCCCTGGATTTGCTTCTCCGGCTCAGACGAGGCGGCACATTCCCGCTCTGTTCGCAATACGCCTGCAGACACTGCTGCCTTCCCCGCTGCCAACGAGTTCGCAGCGGGCTCCGAGTCCGCCCTGCACTCTATTACCTCGCCTACCTGCTCCGCACGCGGAGCTCTCGTCTGCTTTAATTTTGCCAACTCTATCAGGAGTTGCAGCTGTCTACGACGCTCCTGAGCCAACATCAAATTCAACTCCATTTCCTTATCTGTGAGCTCACGATTTCGTCCTAACTCATAATCTACGTGGGCCAAATACGGCCACACGGCACTGGAATTAATTCCTGCCATATCATATGACACTCCCCTCGGCTCAAACACGACAACAGGAGCGGGATAAAATGGAGCCGAAGCAACTCACTCAGTTTCGAAGTCGATCTCCGTCACTGCTGTCGGTGGTTCACCCATGAGCCTTGACGGTTGATACAGCAAGCTGCTGAGGATGCCTTGTCGAGGACTGCCTTAAACCAGCCGTGCCTCGTCGCCGTCGTAGATGGCGAATGGATGTTCTGGCTTCCGCCGCGTCCCCAGTCGAAGGGCTGCGCTGGCGGCAGTCACCGGAGGTGCTGCCAGTCGAAGCCGTCTTGCTGTGATGCCTTCGATTTCTCCGTCTCTTCGCTCTTCGCCCAGCGAGCCTATCCTGTCGACTGCGCCAGTAAAGTTGAGACCGTGGTCCGAAGGTCCTTCTCCGAGATTCCAGCTCCCCGCTCGGCGTCCTAAACGCACCGTCCGAGACGGTATGGGCGAGTTGGGAGGAGCTGGCTGCCGCTGGTATGGCGGCGATAGGCTCGCGGAATTCTTCCTGCTCCTGCTGAAGCGCGTCCCAATCCGCCGCCGAGAGCAGGCAATCGCTTATGCTCAACCTATCGGTTACTGCGCACAACACCGGTGTGGCCTCTGCAACGTTCCTAAACACTGGCTTCCCTTCCTTCAGTGTCAATGGAAGCTCTACCAGCTTAGCTTCAACTCGTTCCCCGAATGCGGCTCGCAGGCACACGCTCCCGTGTGACAGGGTAGCCTCCTCTGGCAGGGCGCTTTCCCGCACCACTGTGATTTCGGCCCCCGTGTCGACTATCGCATTCAGGGTCCTGCCCTTATGGTCGATGGCCACTCTCCACAAGCGGTCTCCTGCCGTTGCCTCATCGATGGAGACTCGGGCCGTGAGTCTCTCACTTTGACCGGAGGTCGCGGGTGCCTGTGCCAACCTCTCGCGAACGCGCGGGCAATTCGGCCTAATGTGCGTGGTCGACCCACACTCAAAGCAGACGGCCTGCCTCTGCGGCTTTCCAGGGGTGTACGCCGTTTTCGGCTTCGTATTCTGCACCTGACTCTGCCCTAGGCCGCCCCCGGTACGGGTATCGGCTGCCTTTTCCATGTTTTTACCAACGGCGTTACGCGTCTGTTGTCCCCTCACTGCCTCCGCGCTACCGTGAGCGTCCTCGAAAGTTTGGAGCAGCCTCGCGATTTCGCCGGTCCTGTACCACGCAGCCCCTTCCCGCAGTCTCAGGTATCTCAACGCCTCCTCCGAGAGCGCGGACTTCAGCTGATCAGCAACTAGGAGTTCCATCAAATCAACAAAATTGGCTACATCTCTAGACGCTACGTAAAAATTTAGGTCGCTGCCTAACCGCGTTGCAAAGCTTTTCCACGTTTCCGACTTCCTTTTGCGCGCTCCCAGGAATCTTTTCTGATACTCCAGCAGCGACAGCTTGAGCTCATCAAGGACAACCTCCTTTAAGGCCTCATAGTCTCGGTGTTGCGCGGGTGTCAAACGAGTAGCCAAATACTCCACACGCTCCGCTAAGAGTGGGAAAATTATTTGACCCCAACAGCTTCGGGGCACCTCGTAGGCCTCTAGCGTATGTTCCACTGACTCGAACCATACTGGCACCTCAGCGTCCGCGGGAAATTTGGGAAACGCTCCGATTAGGATTTTTGCGTATTTACGCCACTCAGAAGTTGCGCCGTGCTCCCCCGCTCTGCCAACGCGCTCCTGGCTGCTCGATGAAGCCGTCGAATGTAATCTGGCGAGTTCTACCTCAAGCTCGAGCGCTTGGCGACGTTCTTGCGCTAGCTTCAAATGGTACTCCATTTGTCGTTCTGACAAAACGTTTCCGTTGCTACTCCCGACCACACTCCCGACCTCACTCACGCTCTCACCACCCTCCATTTCGCAGCGCTTTGTGTTAGCTTATGCACCCCGCAGTGGCAATACAGTAATAGGAAAGAAAACTCACAGCTTCGGCGTGTTGGCTCGTGGCTGACGGCCCAGGCGTCGTGGTGTCACCTTCGTTTGGTCGTCGTGTTGCCCTGTTGTCGCTCTTGTCGTAGCCGTCGACTTGCTGCCGTTGCTGCCCGGGCCTCTGTTCCGGGGACTGTGCTTGCGACTGCTCTGGAGGTGCTGCCAGGTGGCCTCTACGGAGGTGATTTCTTCTGAATCTTCGCCGTTTCTTCGCCCCGCGAACCTATCCTTGTCGACTGCGCCAGTAAAGTTGTGGACGATGGTGCCGAAAGGTTCTTCTTCCGGATTCCAGCTCCCCGCTCGGCGTCCTAAACGCACCGTCCGAGACGGTATGGGCGAGTTGGGAAGGAGCTGGCTGCCACTGGTATGGCGGCGATAGGCTCGCGGGCAGACGTGTAACAATTGAAGAGGAGGCTCAGAGACTTCAGTTTAAAAAGGGAATGAAAACTTGTATTTACAGTATAGTATACAAAAAGGGAATACAGATAGTTGACTGGTACATAAAAATAAAGATGAAGCTGAACTATACGTAGGGCGACCCTACTCCGGCGTAGCCGGCAGTGCGTAGCACTTTTTCCACCCGTTCAGCCTCCCGTTCAGCCTGCCCCGTCCCATGGCGGAGCCATCTTTATTACCACAACCGCTCCGCCTTAACGTCTCAGCCGGCGAATCATCTTCGCTTCGCTCTGGCATTGGGCAGCGATTCCACCTTTTGTCCCGCCTCCTCAACTGGGGCGGTCCAATTGGTGAAATCCCCACCCAGTATGTTGACGGTGAGAGGGGTATGTTTGTACAATAATAAAAAAACACATACATCAGCACTAAACAACACATACATAAAAGTAAGCAATGCCACCCAAGGTCGAAGGGCGATGGCAAAGATATGGCGCACGTGAAACGCGTTACTTGCGCACGTGTCGCGTCTGCTCGGGCGCTGTTACTGGAAACGAGCAGGCGCCCAAAAGATTCGCCCGAAAGCGTTATTATTTGAAGAAAACCTTCCCATGGGGAAGTTGGACCGTCCGCGCGCGTGTGCTTCTGGTTATCTCAAACAAGCCGAGCCGTACTGGCTCTTACACAGACCCGTTTAATCGGCACCCCGCTGTGCTTAGCCGCATGCTACCCCACGGCGAGCGAGGAAGGAACGCTTGAACCAAAACCATCCCGCGGCACGCGCGGGCCACAGCCCAGTGACCAAAAACAGGCGTTTCCGACGCCGAACAACAAACAGTTTGCGAGTCTCCATGGCCGTCACCACCGGCATGTTGCATGCCGACGCCACATTCAGCGTATCCGCCCCAGGTCGTCGTAATGACGCCCGAGGTGCGGCTTACAGAACGACCGAAGTGCCGCTATCGCTGCGTGCTCACGCACAAAAGGGCCCGCCTGCGTCACCGCCGCGACCACTGTCCAAGCATCCCTACTCACAGCCCCGCAGCGGGGTGCCCGTGTCCCCAGAAGACGCGGAAGACACATATGAAGAAAGCAAAGAAAATGAATAACAGATACGGCCGGGGAACGACAAACGAAAAGCCAATGCCGCGAAACGCGCCCCATTGACCGACGTCGCCCGTCGCCGAGTGAAATTTTAAAGAAAAGAAAACGCGCCTTGCTGGCGGCAGGCTTACAGGGGAACTGGGTCGAGAGGGACACTACCCCGGATCAGACGTTCTCGAGGAACGTGGCGGCCACCTGGGATAATCTACAAGAAGACCTAGGTAGTGACCAATTCATCCTCGAAGTTAATATAGGCAATGAGACCAAAGCAGCTAGGAAGTTTCAGATAACCGACTGGGACCGCTTCAGGAAAATCAGAGAAGCTAGGGGCAGCAGAGACTGCACATGCGAGTCTCTCCTCAAAGAGCTAAGAGACGCAGTCGAGGAGGCCAGCAAGGAGGTAGAAACGGACGAGGAGGTACTGGCCATGGACTCACGCCTCGCTGGCCTACTCGAAAAACGTCATGACCTCAAAGAAGCATGGAAAAAGAATAAGTTGAACAGGCACCTCCGAGCTTCTATAGCGGTGCTCAACAAGGAAATAGAGGCCTACGCCAAGAAACTCTGTGCGCAGCAGTGGGACGGGGTTTGCGAAGAAGCCGAAGGCAAGATGCGCAGGGGCAGTAAGGGGGGGCTGCTAAAGCACCTCATGGCCGACAGCAACAAGCCATCCAGGAGGGGCGCGCAGCTACTGATGGAAAGGCTGGCGCATCAGCCCACCCGCGAACATGGTGGAACGCAGACCCTTATAGACACCCTAGCAACAACATACCTACCACTAGAGAGCAAGTCAGTTCCGTGGATGACACATGAACCTGAATATTAAGGGGTGCAGCAGGAGGAGCTGGATAGACCCTTCAGCGAAGCAGAGATCAAGTACGCCCTCCAGCAGCTCAATAGTAGATCCGCACCCGGTCCGGGCGGAATATCAAACAAGCTCCTGCGAAATCTCGATGAAAAGGCCATGGAAATACTCACAAAAAATAAAAGAGGACTGGGAGGCGGGGCTGTGCCGCAAGAACGCGCGCTGCTAAAGTGTCCCTCATCCCGAAGGCCGGCAAGCCACTCAGCATAGAGAATCTCCACCCTATTTCCCTTACTTCATGCCTTGGGAAAGTCGCAGAGCATGCCATCCACAATCGCATCACAGACCACAATGAAAGCAAAGACTTGTTCAGACACAATCTCATTGGCTTCCGGAGAGCACTATCTACGCAGGACGCGATGCTATTACTTCACCAAGACACTATCAACACCGACAGGCGCACGCCCAGAGTTATAGTGGCGCTGGGCCTAGCCAAAGCGTTTGATACAATTAGACACGAACACATACTACAGGAGATATCCAGTCTAAGCCTGGGCAGAAAATTCCATAAATACGTTAAAACTTTTCTCAAGGACAGAACAGCAACCATTCGCATGGGGCATGTCTGCAGCGACACCAAGCGCCTGGGAAACATCGGCACCCCTCAGGGCTCGGTGCTATCGCCGCTTCTATTCAATGTAGCCATGCACGGACTCTCAGTCAAGCTTGCCGCAATTCCCTATGCACGCCACGTTATCTACGCGGACGACATAACCATCTGGGTAAGCGGGGGTTCGATGTGCTTCTTGGAGAGCCGACTACAAAAGGCACTAAACGCCACCGAAGAATTTTTACGACCAACAGGGCTGAAGCTATCGCCACACAAGTCTCAACTAGCAATATTTGTAGCAGGCAAATGTTACGACCGAACAGAAACCAAGCAGACGGTCCAATTCAAGGCTGGGAATGGTACTGCCATACCCCACGCAGGCACCATCAAAATCTTGGGGCTTTCCATAAACGCCTGCAGCAGCCACAACACGGAGGCACTCAAACGCCTAGAAAGAAGTGCGCACAACTTTGCTCGAGGCATCTCACGCATTGCAAGCAAACGGGCGGGGTTACTCGAAGATAATATTATGAAAGCGTATCACGAGTTCCTCGTGAGCAACGTAGCCTATGCGGCCCCTTTCCTTAACTGGAGACGGGCGGAGGTTAACAAAATAGACGCGCTGCTGCGCAAAGGTCTTAAGGCAGCACTGCGTCTGCCTATTAGCAGAAGCAATGAAAAATTGATGCAGCTAGGCCTGCATAACAGTGCACAGGAAATTTTCGAGGCACAGCGAACGGCGCAGATAGCCCGGTTATCCAGTACCCTCGCAGGACACAAAATCTTACAGGATGCAAACATTAGCCCTATCTACAAGCCTGAAGAGAAGTCCAAACTACCAACAGATGTTCGAGCTCATCTCAACGTGGAACCAGGACCACGCAACACCCACCCAGTCCACAACGAGGGACGACGAAGGGACAGAGCGAGGGCTATATTAAACAAAAAATACCCAAGCATAACACGCACGCGCTTTTCGTAGACGCAGCCAAGTACGCAGGACACCAGGTCTACGTCGCTGCAGTTACGGACGCGGAAGGCAAGCTACTCACCGCCGCCTCTGTGAGAACCAGACACACCCACGAAGCTGAAGAGCTAGCCATCGCACTATCCCCCCAAAGCAGCAAAGCGCATAGCAAGATACACACCGACTCGAAGACGGCCGCGCGGACCTTCGCAGCGGCTCTCGTATCCGAACAGCCAACCTCGCTACCAAGGCGATACTCAAGTACGTAGCCAAGGAAGCCCCACCCTATGAGGAAAATGCTAAAATACACGTCACCTGGTTCCCAGCCCACGTGGGTAGCCTCGCCGGTCTTAGCCCTTGCAATCCCAACGAGGAGGTACACCGCCTAGCGTGCGACCTCACCGGGACGTGTGTACTCAGACCCACAAAGCGACAAGGATCCGATCATCACATACCACGAACTCACCTCACACTACAGGGAAAGCAGGCGGCTCTTTCCAGCCCCGCACCCCAAACTAAGCCGAGCGCAATCTATTACACTCCGTCAACTACAGATACGCACTTACATCACACCCGCGGTCATGCATAGGATCAACCCTGACACACCCCCCACCTGCCCTTTTTGTGACCACGCGTACAGCAATTTTGAACATATGCTATGGCTGTGCCCGGCCAACAGCCTGGCAGAGCTCGCAACTCAAGAAGCCTGGAACAAGGCCATCATGAGCACTAAGTACCAGCATCAACTCCGGGTGGTCCAGAGGGCTCGGGACATCGCTGCAAGTCTTCGACTGCCAGCGCCATCCTGGGCCGAGACCCCGGGCTAGCCAGGTCCTCGCGGACCTCCGCTAGCCTCCTCAGGATATTTAAAATAGTCTTCTCTCTCTCTCTCTCTAGCTGACGGCTGAGACCCATGTGTATATAATGTAAATAGTTGCTTTTGTTTTTGTTTTTTAGCCTCTGGGAGGCGAGGCGCCTGAACGTGCTGTTTGGTATATAAACTATGGAAGCGCAACACAAAACACGGACTCAGGAGACACGGACGAGCGCAAACTTTCAACTAACTTTATTTTTCGTCGTGTCAATATGTAAGCCATATGTCACGTGGTCACACGCTAATCTCAGTTGTCACTGTCAAATCACAACACACCGCGCAAGAATCTCTTTTCACCTTGCAATAAGGAAACCGAAGACTGGCTAACACACGCATCACCTCTAGTAGATATATGAAAAGCTTCCAACAGTTCCCGTGCCGTGCTATCATGGCTACGGCCCAAAACTCGTATCGCATGGAAATTTGGTACGCACATGCAATGCCGGACATGCGCAGGTAAATGCGCGTTCTCTTTATTAATTATGGATAATTCATGTTCCCTTGCACGAACGTTAACGCACCTTCCGGTTTGCCCGACATAAGTCCTGCCACATGAAAGTGGAATCTCATAGATGACGCCTACCGCGCAGGCTCCATAAGGCATTTCGTGCTTCTTGCCACAACCTCCAGGGGTATTCTTATCCGAAGATATTTTCGGGCAGAGCTTTGCCAGCTTGCGCGGGGCTGAAAAAACCACCGGCACATCGTGCCTGCCCGCAACCTTCTTCAGATTGTTTCAGATTGTGAGAAGTGCGGTGCATGTAGGGCATCACTACCGGGCGGCTCCTGGATTTCGGCCCGGGTGTCTTGCCGGAACGGGGTGCTTTTGTCTCCCGCAGGAGGACCTCGGCGACTGCCGTTACGAGCGTGCATGGGTATCCGGCTTCCAATACTCGCCTTACTTGATTATTAAAACTGTCCTGCATAGCATGTGAGCATGATTTCGCAAGCGCAGACCCCAGACAAAGCTTCACGATCGCCCGCTTAACTAATTTCGACTGTGCGGAATCATATGGCAGCAGTCCTTTCTGCGCTCGTGGGCTGTAAGACCAACAAACGTGAGTGCCTAAACGAAGCCGTAAATCTAAAAATTGCAGGGAGTCATTGCAAGGGATTTCATGGGTAAAAGTCAAACCCTTACCGCACTGCTGAAACGCGTCAAGGATACAAAGAACAGACTTGTCAAGATTAAAATCAGTGGGTTTCTTTAAAAGAATTAAAAAAATCGTCTACATATCTAAAAACTTTAATAACATTGGTTACCTCTAGAATGCTAGACAGTGCACGATCCACGCCTGATAAAAATATATTGCACAAAGCAGGCGCCACACAGGACCCAACACAAATCCCTTGACGCTGTAGATAAAACCGGTTCTCATGGGTTACAAATGTAGAGCGAAGATAAAATTCAAGTAACGACATGAAGTCATTCACCGACAAACCCGCGCTGTTTTGAAAGTCAATGACCCCACCGGCTTCGATGCACTCACGTACCGCTACAAATAACTGTCCATGAGGTACTGAATAAAATAAATCTTCAACGTCAATGGAGAACATATAGTCAATACGCCTTTCATCCTGTAGAAACCGCACAACATCCTCTGAGCTCTTGGTAGCAAAGGGGTCGTCGACTGTTAGCTCATTTAAATTTTTGAGCAGGAATTGGCTTACTAGATGCTGCCAAGAGCCCTTTTCACTTATTACTGTCCGAAACGGAGCTTCCGGCTTGTGCGTTTTCACAGTGAAAAAAGCTCTGAGTGTGTTACCTTTACAAGCAATAACGCCTCTGGCCAATTTCTCCAGCCGAAGCTCCTTACACAAATTTGCTGCTTTGTTTTCACGCGAATAGCACTACTTTTAACTTCAATAAAATTATTAGTAATGGCGTTCCTAGCCTTCTCATTGAAAGTTCCAGCGTCTAAAACCACAAACCCGCCCTCTTTATCGGCTTGAAGCAGTCGAAAGTCATTGTCCCTAAAATGTTTCACGACGAGATCTATCGTAGCCCGGCACTGCAAGTCTTTCTTGGATTTGACAGTCGTTACCAACGCATCAACACCCTAAAGGAGGCACCGGTCATGCTGTTCCTGTGGCGCCCTGTTCGCCACACGCCTATTAAACGCCAACAACTCATGAGGCTGGACGACTGGTTCAAGACTGAACTTCGGCCCCTTCTTGAGCAGACTGTAGATTTTATCCGGGAGTTCCACGTTCTCTCCTAGCACCACAACCTGTGACACTCCTCTTTCCTTGTCCTCCTTCTTTTTCTGCTGGCTAAGAACGTTGGCCAAGTAGGAACCCCACCAGAATTCGACCAGAATTCGTCCGTGTCTCCTGAGTCCGTGTTTTGTGTTGCGCTTCTATAGTTTATATACCATGTATGAACCAACTCGCCCAGCAGCAAGTTTTAGTGAACGTGCTGTAGTGCACGAGCGCGCGTGCGGTATCGTTGTCTTGTTTTGCAACGAGCGCTGGTTTTGGGCAGGAAGCGGCGTGTCGCCGTGCCCGGGAGAAAAATGGGTTCACTCTGTGCTGTCCGTACGGCCTCGGCCAAAGTATCGTGCCACCTTCGCGGTTAGCGCCGTGTTCACTTCCGTCGGCAGTGGCACCCCCCCCCCCTCCCCCTCCCGACGGCAGAGCAGAGCGATTGCGCGCCTCTGCAGTAGGCCTAGTGCGCTCGTTTGGCGGCGCCACCGCTCTCCGAATGCAGAGTGCCACAGCGGCCAGGAGGGGCATTTTCTGCTAGTTTGCGGCGCGCGCGAATCTTGGAGGCCATGCATTCGCTTTCCGGAGCATAGCTCGAAGTTGCACCGCAGGGCGAGCCCCGTTCACTGTTTTGCTGCTACAGGCAGACCGCCAATATTTCCGATAGTTTAGAAGAAGCGGTTTGACTCGCATGGGTGACTTATATGCCGTTAATCAGGCATACTACGAGAACTGCTCCGTGCCGTCGATCCGTTAGAAATCGGTCAGCGCGTTGCGCGAACGAACGTGAATTGCGACGTACGTTTAGAAAACTCGTATTAAACTTCGATTGATGTAAATTCATATTATATGCGTATATTGTAAAGCCTGAATTTAGAAAATTAACCTAAAGGCATAGCCACGCTCGCTACTTTCGTGCTCGGTGTGCACTAGCACAAAGCCTGGCTGATTGCTTTGGCGCATTCCTTAGATCCTGCCTTCAATAATGAAAAATAAAACAAGGAGACCTCACGAAGCAATGACCTTTTCGCTTTATAGCACGGTTAACGCGTCAAATAAGCACACTATAGCTGTCATGCGGTGGCTGAGTTTATTGCAGTGCAGTATTGAGCTCAATTATTGCTTGGAATGATCTTTTTATGCACCGTTCTTGTCTTCCGCAGACGAACAGACTACTTTGGTTCTATGAATTGTATACAAACAGGTAGGTCTATGAACGAATAAACACCTTCTCAGTCGCCGACTCTTTATAAGTTGCACAAAAGAAAAATTGTGCAAACTTATCGCAGCTCCATGGCGCTGACCGTATACGCCTACGACTTGCGTCGTACCTCAATTCCGTGCACTTGGACCAGGTAATCGACATATGCTACGTACGCAAGCATGGTCACAAATAGAAATGTCCCCGATAGACCATTAGTGTTTTTAGACTGGGCGAAATCGTTGCATTTAAGGTGGTGGTCTCACTCCGGCGGCGCGCTCCCCGCATTAAAGTCGTTTTTTGCGAACGCGCTGTGCTTTCTATGCTGGTTGTGCGGATGTGAGCTATAAAACGTAAGAAAGCTTAATTTCTACGTTTTCCGACCACACGTAGTATTTTTGCCTAGATTAAAGCATTAAGTAATGACAGTGAAAACAGCAGGAACAAGAACGTGTTTTTCGCCTATATGTCGTCTCATGACAACCGATCACGAGACCCCTGTGTCCGAACTATCTATGCAATTCGCGTATGTCGCATATTTTGCCGGCCCCACCACGGTGGTCTAGTGACTCGGCTGCTGATGCGACGGTCGCGGGATCGGATCCCGACTGTTGCAGCTGCATTTCGATGGAGCCGAAATGTTGAGGCCCGCTTGCTGTGCACGCGATGTCAGTGCACGTTAAAGAACGCTAGGTGGTCGAAATTTCCGGAGACCTCCACGGCGTCTCTCATAATCAGAGCTGGTTTTGGGACGTTAAACCCTACAAATCAATCAAAATTTTACAGAAAACTTGGCGACTGAAGTACCTGATCCTGTCACCGCCGTTGCTGCCAATCGATTGAGGAATAGCACTTCGAGCTTCTAAAAAAATATTTACCAACGAGCGGCAGCTTCACTGCGTGCGCCGAACGGCTGCAAACCAACGCTGTCCCAATCATCAACATGTCATTTCCAGGGAAACGGGTAAAATTCCATCTTTGGCACTTTCCTGATAGTGTTCCTAAAGCAACCATAGAATCCATGCACGCGACATCGCGTAGAAGTAAAATATCCCCTTCACGTAGGCACGCTTGCGTTGCTCTGGCACGGCCGGCCGTGAGCAGGGAACTCGCATTTTCTTCCGGTGGCCGCCGCCAGTGGCCACAGCGGCGCTGAACGCACGATTCGAGACAGGAGCGCGCGAGGCCTATAATTCTAGCCAGTCTTTAGAGCGGAAGGGTTTAGTTAATGTTACTGTGCTTTGCAATTTGGAACGGCGTAGTGTGAATTAGCTGTCGCCGTCCCTTCCGCGTCTGCAACACGTGGTGGATGTCCCGTTTCGTTTGGTGTCACGGATGGGCAGTGTGCGTTCGTGGAAGGATAAACCGTGTAGAGTCATATGTTTCCGCACTAGTGAAGACCAGGTTTACATTGGTTACTGTCCGACTGAATTCAGACAGACAGATAACCCGACAGAGACGTCCTTCTCTTTTTCTCTCTCTACCCTTTCGTTAGCTTTCCTTCACTGTTCTTGGTTCTGAGTGTCCCTTTCTTTTTTTTGGTACCGTTTCCTTTTTTAAATTTTTGTCTTCGCTACCTGGGGATTGTAGCCTTGCGTTGTTTTATTGTTCTTTAACTCGCTTTTGGGTTCTTGGGCTGCGCGACTGTTCTTGTTCTTTTGTTTTTTGGTGTCTTCCTGCCGCGCTGATATGGCGGCCGAAGTCTGCGTGTCCGGAGCGGGACGGCGTCGATGACGAGGCTGCGGACGGAGCCGCGGTCGCGGCACTTGGTGCGGCCAGGGTCAACGGCAGTGAGACCTGTGGTGGCCGGCGTCCAGAGCAGTGGAGATGCCGTGGAGTGCGCCAGCTTCATGGGACATTTCAGAGACTTGTCGCGGTTGTCCTGTGGCGTTTCTTTTGATGTTTCTGTTTTGGGTTGGGGCTCTCGGATTTTATTGTGTAACGGCACCGCCGGTATTGTTTCTTTAGGGGGGCTTTTAAGGAGGGAAGGATGTGGGGACCAGGGTGCGCGCGGCCCGCGCGACACCTTGTTTTTGCTCGGAATGTCCTTGCATTCCCCTCTTCCAGCTGGACGGGGCGGCGGCCCATCACTGCGGAGGGCTGCCCGCTTCGCCCACGTGGTATTAACTAGTCTGTCATTGGGCAGCTGGCATGTTCGCGCGTTTCGGGTTTTGGGAGATGCTCGAGAGAACTCGCTTGGACTCGGAATGGTGCGTGCGTGCTTTTGCGACCCTCGGATCGCGCGCGCCATCTCGGGCCCCAGCGACCCACGGCAGCGGCCTGTGATCGTCGCCCATCTCGGTATATTCTTTTCATTCTTTTTTCCTTTTATGGGGGCGCGCGGTCTAGGTGCGCTGACCGAGGGTTAGGTGCTTCTCCCCTGCATGGTCTTTGTGTTAGTGTGTTCGCGTTGTACTGATCCCAGGCAGCACGCCAACACAGGACTGATGTAGGCGTGAAGTTGGCCAAAGTCGGCAGCGATATCGGGTCTAAGTCGGCAAATCGCGCTTGCGCTACTTTCACCCACATCTGCCCGATGATGGCCAGCCACAATGTCTCCACTGTGGCGAAGCCACCATGGGTCGAACTTGGCCAGCCTGCGTGGGCAGAATTTGCCCAGCCAGAGTGGGCGGAATTTGGCCAGCCAGCGTGGGCGACATTTGGCCAGCCAGCATAGGCGACATTTGGCCAGCCAGAATGAGTCGAATTTGGCCAGGTAGCATTGGCCGATGTTGCGGGCATTCGGGCTTTTTTTTTTTTTGGCGTGTTGTCGGCCCCGCCGACATGGGGAAACCCCTTGCGCGACCGTTCACAGTCATTATGGTGTTTCTAGTGTTTACCCCACATGTGTCGCGCGTTTGGATTGCAAAAATTTTGCGCCCACCTCGTCGCGAGGCAGCTTACCCGCCGCGACGCAGTCACCCAGAGGGCAGCCACCACCGTTGTTGCGCGGGACTGTGCCGTAGGAGCTGCACCTATCGAGTCTGGCACCGCCGCTATCGCCGCCACTACCACCGTCGCGGCCGTCGAAATCACGACGGACCAGAGGGACGGTGATCATGACGCCAAGGAGTTTCCGGCCACTTACCGAGAGGTGCTTGAGCACTACAAAAAGGAACGAAAAAAATATCCCCAACCCCACGGTAGGTTAGACAGGTCCCAGGCAGTCGACTTGAGGAGGCTGCAGACGGGCACTTTCACCAACCCCTACCACCTGAACCGTCTGTGTCCCGCGCTGCACCCATCGCCCAGCTGTCCGTGGTGTGAGCACGAACGGGCTGATATGGCCCACGTGCTTTGGGAGTGCCTACGCCACGAGGAAGAAAGCAGGAGGATGAGAACAGCAGGACCTTGTGATGCAGAGTGCCTTTCTGAAAGATGGCAAGCCGCCCTCCTCAGCGGGGCTCCTGAAGACCAAGAGTGGGCCGTCCATCGGGCCAGAGCCATCATCGAGGACCTGGAAAGATGTTCCTCGAGCGGTGGACCTCTGGCAGCCTAGCCCCGGGCACAAACTTTATCCGTTGGACCAGTAAAGTTTATCCAATCCATTAGGGGCGAAGCTCCTCTTAGTCTAACTTTGTCCTGCGTCAGGCGTCAGGCGTAACCGGCAGTATGTCCCGGTAGGCACGCGCTCGCCCTCGGCGCGTGACTCCCGGCGCGTGCCTCTCTCTCTCTCTCACTCTTCCATCTGGTGTCTTGTGTGAGAGAGAGAGAGAGAGCGAAAGGCGCGCGTTGATGGAAGCGCTCTTTTTTAGATGAACGCTCTACCAGGTCGCAAAGAAGGAGAACGCGCCCTCACCCGCGAGAGACAACGTTGGCGCAGGCAGCGTCTCCTAGCGAGTTTCTTGATTGAGAAATACAGACTGCTCGTGTTGGAGAACCGTTCACCAGCCACCCATATATATATATATATATATATATATATATATATATATATATATATATCTATATATCTATATATATATATATATAGATATATATAGGCACTGGATCTTGACTAGCAATGAAGTGCCGGTGGGAGATTTCACTTGTGCATAGTTGAACCATGTTCGTCGAGGCTAAGTAGACGAGGCAAGTCTGCCACTTCAAGCCTGCCAATACTGTGTCCATAACCCGTTGGAACGTGGCAGGCGCTGAACAAAGACCAAAGGGCGTGACCTTAAACTCGAACAGGCCGTCTGGTGTTATGAAGGCAGTCTTCCCTCGGTCGACGTGAACAGTCATCGGTCGACGGAAAGACTGACAAGCGGCGTAATGCGTCAGCTCTTATACACGCGTCATAACGCGTTCTCGCATTACCTCTGGAATTCCAGAAGTTACTGAAATGTGCGCGTCAAGCGTACAAAGTTTCAAGAATGGTCGACACTGTTCCAGAAGGGGCACGCAGGATAAACGCGGCCTGCGTTGCGCGTAACTGAAAGTGATAAGGGCGCTCCCCGCTTTCAATCAAAACGAGTGTGCTTGTCACTGGGATGCGATAACGGCTTTCCACTTAAATAAAAACAACCGCACGCGTCAATACTGTATTATTTCATTTGCTAAACCGTTCATCGCACAAACAGACGACCACGAAGAAAAGGAGACACTAGGACAAACGCTTTAGAACACCTCATTTTATTTCCGAAGAAAAACTTGCTTAAAGGGGTCCTGAAGCACCCTCCGGGCTTAGTGAAAAAACATGTTCTACGGCTTGCCTACGCTGTAATGAACATTCTCAGCCAAATTGTGGTAGTCATCCGCGAAGCGTAGCGTTAACAAGCGGAGCACAAAGCTTCCACTTCCTCAGGAGCCCTCAACTCAAAAACCGGCTTCTCCTCACGCACCTTGTATATGCTTTGTTTCGTCATAATACATTTACAAAGAGCGTCGCTGCTATTGGCCGATGGCAGACACGCCCACCGCGCTTGTGTGCGGGCCCTTCGCAGCGCGCGTTTTTGAAAATCGTAAGCGCGTGCGTGCCGTGCGCTCGCTATTCCTTGCTTTGTGAGCATCTATATAGGCAAAACATGTAAAATTTGCTGGAAATATGTAAAAAATATATTTGTTAATGTGCAAGTCTCATAGATGCCATTGGAAGGCGTCTGTAAACTACCTCGGCGTGGACGCGAACGGTGCGGTGCTAAAGTCACCATAAATTTTCCAAGAAGCCAACAAATGCATGCCAGCAGCCAACAAATTATTCCCAAACATTAATTAAGAATTCATCAGTGATTGTAGATGGGTTTTTTCGCTATGGTACTCCAATGCGCCACCTTCTAGTACTCGTACTCAATAACGTGGCTGGAGTCGAACCCAAAATAAGGTGGATTAAATATATATAAGGTGGATTAAAGGACTAGGTCTGATTAGGGTGTATTTGGGTGGATTAGAGCTCATTAAGGCGCATTAGGGTGAATGAAGGCAGAATGAGGTGCATTAAGGTGGACTATGGCATATTATAGAGCGGATTACGCTAGACTTAGGGTGAATTAAGGATTACAGCATATTAGGGTTCACTAAGGTAAATTAGTGTGGATTAAAATCATGACGTCTGTAATGTTTGGCTTAATTTGGAGTAACTTAATCGTCTGAGGTTATTGAGCCTTAAAGGGCAACTCCGGCGGTTTTTTCACCATGTTGTGATATCAATGTTTTCGAATAGTACTGACAGTCCTGTAGGACCCAGGGTGGTTCAATTTGCTCCGAAACGCACCAATAATTTTAAATAAGCGACCGAAAGGCGTGTTCAAACCGAAACCGAAACGGGTACACGCTTCTTGCAGCGTATGCGATGACGTCACAGCCTTCCCGCCGTCAGAAATATGGAGAAAAATGACAGTGGCGAGGTCATCCGACGATGTATTGAGTTGTGCCAGCTTTTCTGAACTTGACAGCGACGATTTGAACGCTGAAGTACCGCCGTTTTGCTTTTGAAGTCCCGCAGGCTCGGGTAGGCAGTGTTGAAGGTGATGACCTCAAAAACACAGGGTGGCCCGCAGGGGAATCCGCTAAAAAATTTTAAAATTCGTTTCCAGGAAAACTAAATGACTTGCAACCGCCTGGTTTGAAATATATTATTACAGTGAAGAGGGGAATACATATCGAAAATTTCATTAAGATCAGTTGACACCGAAAAATCGCCGGAGTTGCCCTTTAACTTAAGTAGTCAGGACCTAACTAGTGTTACACTAATCAGGTTCGGTCTAATTAACTCAGACCTAATCACACATGACTTAGTAAGCTGCGCTTCAGTAGTCATGATATAATTATGCTTGGGTTAACTGATCCCATCTTAATTATACATTGCCTAATTAGTTTAGGCGTAGTTACGCTGTGCTTTCATATATTATCTTAAAGGGGCATTGACACCAAAATTTGCCTGCTATGATAGCCTGCGAGATCGATTTTCGTGGACATAAAGATGTCATCTACCAAATCTCAAAGGCGAACACAGCTCCGAAGGCAATTTAAATGAATATTGAAGTTCGCACGCGCAATCGAGCGCTAGACGCCGTACATCGCGACATCGACAACAGCAAAGGTGACCTGAAGGGGACCCCCAACTTCCGCGAAGTCACCACGGCAGCCGAGCTCCGACAGTGCAGCTAGCAATGATGACGTCATAGCCTACATTGCTTATTCGCTGCGGCTGCGTTAGTAGACTGCCGGCGACGCCAGACCTCAACAAAATAGTTGCCACCCAACAACGATGACAGCAACAGCGACAACAACGCGGATGACGTGCGACAGGCGAAATAAAACGAGCGCGCGGCGGTTGTCGTGTGGAAGTGCATCACAGTTGTGTGTGCTGACGTGGCCGAACTCGTTTACTCCATTGCCAGCGCTAGATGGCGCCAGTTGCACCGAGCGCCTTGTCGTTTTTGAGCTCTCGCAAAATAAAACTGAGACTAGTGGGTAATAAACGGGCCGTAAATAATTATCTGACGCGCGCTGCAGCAAATGATGTGCCGTGTTATGGCTAACAGGTCCCCAGCTACGTATTGCAGCGAAAAAACAGCAGACGAAAATTTTCTTGTCAGTGCCCCTTTAATTACGTATCGCTCGATGAGTATTGCCTTAATTAGGCCTGATATAATCAGTGTCACCCTAATTAGTCCTGAGATATTTAGTCTCAGCTTAATGGGGCTTGTCCTTGAAGTCTTAGCATAGTTTATCTTGGATTAATGTGTGCTAGCTTAGGTTTGACATAACTAGTAATAACGTAGCTATGCGTGGGTTAATTAGTACTAGTTAAATAAACAGGGATAATTAGAAGCTTGCTTACACTAGACTTGTTCATATCAGGTAAATTAGGCTTAGGCATAATTAGTCTTACCCTAATTAGACTCAGTTTAATTAGTATCGGGGCTTTATTATGGTAAATCATTAGTATCCGCATAATTAGATGTGGCTTACTTGTCATAGCTCAATTAAGCTTGAATTCAGTTTGGCTTGGTTTGGCTCAGTAGGATTAGTCCTGTCTGAACTAGGCTTCAAATAATTATTCCTAATTAGGCTCCTTTGAATTAGACTTAGCCTTACCTGACTAGTCCTAGGAAACATTGTCTTTACTACAGGGTGGCATTGTTATGCTAGCATTACATAGCTTAGCGGAGTTTTCTGCAGATTTCCCAGTTTCACCAATAGCTTAAACAGCTTTACTGTCGAAATTGAACTAGTGTATACACACATTAAATTAATCCATCCTTCTTTCCGCATGTCAGCGCACCTTATTCCACATTAATCTGCAGGCGGGGGTTCGGGTTGTGGTCTTCCTTTCGAGTCATAGTAGTCACACATTCAAGCCCGACAGGATGATTAACCCGTCCACACTCACTAATCAACAATTAACTAACTTGGGGTTATGCATGACAAGGTGGAGCAGCATTGGTAGTTGCGCTGTTTGTCCTGACGCAGTCTTATGCGCAATATCGACAACAAGTAGCGCGCTGACAACGTAAGCGCACACACCTGCGAGCTTAAACGTGTGTGACGAACGAAAACAAAGCTTCAGAGGATCAACAAAAAAAAATAAGAATGCGGTGATCGCGAGGGCACGCGACCGAGCCCAGGCGCGGAGCGAGCAGGCGGCCACAAGCGCGCTGCGAACGAACAGTCCCCGGTAGTCGCGCGCTTTTCGTCAGCCACTCTGACACGTCGCTGAAGTCTGGTGACGTAACGCGGTGGGTGGGGCACCTCCTTCGCACCGCCCTAAGGAGCTCTGTACCCTCTATTCCACAGAGTTGAGACAGGACTGGAAAGGGAGGTTTTCCGGTCGCAATATCTTCGCTCCTAACAAACCGTTTTGAAAAATTCTTTCGGCTGTGAATTTCTGAGAGGCCTTCAATACACGCCCAGCCGTTTTCAAAACCAAGCCCGAGTGGTGGTTCAGAACCCCTTTAAATACCTGTAGGTATGCGCAGTACCGTCCAACAAAACACACAGATGACTCATATAAGAACACTTGCGATAAAAATGCCACGGATCAGTGCGACCCATTCAACATAAAATGGCAATGTGCTTGTACAGTACATTTATGAAGATTTCCGTTAAAGGTACAAGGACAGGAGAGAAATCCCTTCATCTAGCAATAATACAGAAGGATGACTAATCCACTTCCTTTAGTTTTTGAATCCAGTAGGCTTCTACAATTTCTTTTCAGTTCGATTAGGATTCTTAAACAATATACAGGTGCTTCGAAGACATGGCGTGCACGCACATTCGTGACAATGCATGGCCAGATGCGTACTAGGGCGCTCTTTTAGACTAGACAGGTGTTCGCTTAGTCTCGTGTTAACGCATTTAGCACTCTGCCTTACGTATATATGGCCATATGTCATCAGAATCCGGTACACGATGTTCTTCGCACAATCAACAAACTGGTTAGTTCTTACGAGGGTGATTAATGCTGCATTCTTTCTTTTGTCGTCTTTGCTGTAGAACTTTCTTTTGCCCTTGAACACACACTTCTTACTTTGTTCTTAGCCGAAAAAATCATTTTGACATCGTGATACCCGGCCACATCTTTAAGTCTGTGTGAAAGACCGCGTACGTACGTGATTACTGAAAGCTTGAGTGCTAAACCTTTCTCCCATGGGCTTGTCGTGCATGATTCTTTCCTCTATTTTTGCACTAGCATGGCGCATGATGTTTGTATTACAGCGAATGGGTACCCTGCCTTTCGCAACTGATCTGGCTGAAAAGACGCTTTTTGTACGGTGTGGTAACAAGACTTCACAAAAGCTAACCGGCAGCATGAAGTGGCCATTCTTGTTCTGATAAGTGCTGTCGCGCAGTTGTCGTGCCTGAGTTGAATGCGATGTGTCATCTTGCGATGTGAAATGCGATGTGGCCACGGAAGCCACGACGCAATTACGTCAATGGGCATACATATATGAGCGTAAATGAACACCGAGGGCTTTCTTTGGGTTGCGCTTATTGGAGCGCTGCATCATCGACGTGATCTTTGATTCAGGCATTGGTCGCTGGGTCGCCGTAGTCGGCGCCAACACGACAATTCCATTCTTCACAAGTTTAGACTGGTGTGATGCGTAGCTCATTAGCGTTTTATTAGCTCGGGAACAGTACGACCAACACGCATGTTCGACCAACACGCATTCCAACTTGACATCAAGAAACGGTACCTTGTTATCTTCCGGAACACATCGAGCCCTTACCCAGAAAACTAAAGGCATATACCATCCTATTGCTGGAAGCGCCCTTTTCGACATTACAAACCGAAATCAGGTAATCGTCGACTTGGCGTTAAATCTTGTGCACTGCACCATCTAAATGTTTGGCCGGCTCTCTGTGTAGACTTCCCAGAAAAATACTGCTAAGTATGGGGGCTACCTTTGGCCCGACACACATCCCCTTTGCTTTTATAAATGTTCCGTCGTCGAAACCTACGTGTGCGTCCACAAAAGAAAACTGGACAAGTTCTACAAAGTATTCAACCGCCATTCCACATGTGTTGCGGAAAGACACTTCGTCTTTTAAATGCGGAGCATTTCTTAGTCGCACGATGTCGCGCTTCGGCGTCGGCGCCGTCTACACCCCCACTGCGCATGCTCGGCTCGTCTCGTGCCGGCCCACCGGGCGTTCAGCAAGCCGAGCATGCGCAGTGGGGGTGCGGACCTCTCCCCCGTACTCCTCTCCCTCGAACGCGGGCGGTGTGTATATAAGCGGTGGAGCGCGCGTTCGGAATTCAGTCAAGGGCGTCTTTGCGGACCCCGTACTCATCTCCCTCGAACGCGGGCGGTGTGTATAGACCTTTCCGATAGAGCCCTCCTGGGCGCCGCCATGAAATGCCGCTAGCGACGTCTAGCGGCGCCGCCATCTTGGGCTGTTTGCTCGCCGGGCTCTCCGTGCGGGCGCGTGCATTCGTTGTGTGTGTTTCAGCAAGATCTTGCTTTCGCTGTTTGTAAACATCGCGGAATCGTTAGGTAAGTTAATTTGTGAGTATGTGGGATCTGACTTATTAGCAGGACAGTTGTTATCGGCATTGTTTTGCGTCTTATTGCGCGGGCAGAAGCGGGATCAGCATGGCCGGTTGGTAGCAGTAAAACTGGGAAACCGGGAACATTGTCGCCTCTTGTTTGAGTTACTGTAGTAAGATTACTCGTATCATAATAAAAATACTGTTGCTTTTGCTAACAATGGTGCCACTCATTAAGGCGAAAGGCTTAATGTCTCAATTAGAGTAACCTTAATGTTTCAGTCACCTTAAAAGAGAGTGGTTCCAAATTATGGAAAATTATCACAAGAAACGATGCCTTGAGAAATAAATGAATAATCACGTAACGCGATATATCAAAGGAACCCTTGATTTAACGCAGACATGACTCGGGCATAATCAGCATGATAGCCAGGGTTTAAGTCATGCTCATGACTATAACTATGAAAGTGAGCATGTCCAGAAATCAACGATTGAAAATCCCTAACTAATGTTGGTAAGTCACACAAGGTAGGTTAGACTGGTTACGATAATGAGAGTGCACCGTGATAATTACCAAATCACGATTAAAGAATGACCTGCTTTTACAAAGCATATTATTAATGACACATAATACAAGGAAAAGCTTGAAACTGTAAGAAGGCGGTCGAGATGGGTGTCAAAAGAAAGATTAATCTCGAAGGATGTGATATTGGTCATAGTCACGTTCATGACATGACATGATGTTCTCATGTCATGCTATGACATGAGCATGACTCTGGAAACATAATACTATTGGAAGGGGATCGATATGGGTGTCAAAAAAAAGGTGCATGTCGAAGAATGTAATATTGGTCGTAGTTAGGTTCATGACATGACATGATGTGCTCAGGTCATGCTACGACATGAGCATGACTCTGCAAACATAAGACCGCTGGAAGGGGATCGATATGGGTATCAAACAAAAGGTGCATGTCGAAGAATGTAATATCGGTCATAGTCACGTTCATGACATGACATGGTGTGCACATGTCATGAGCATGACTCTGCAAAAACAAATGTAAAGGAAGGAGGTTAAGATGGGTGTCAAATGAAAGATACAGGTTCAGAGACGCGAGTTAGTCACGTTCATGACATGAAATACATATGACACGAGCATGACGAAGCAAAAATCAACGGGAAGGGGTCAAGATTGGCGCCCAACGAAAGATATAGATCGAGAGAGGCGATACGAGTTAGTCATGTTCTGACATGAGATACGTAATATGACATGAGCATGACAGAGCGAAAATTAACGGAAGGGGGTGAAGATGGGGGTCAAAGGAAAAGTAAACCTCGAGGGATGTGACGTAAGATATACTATAATCATGTTCATGACATCGCTTACATGAAATGACATGAGCATCATATGCAAAAGGGGGTTCGATACCGGTTGTAAAACGAAAGGCACAGGAGAAGATGTGATATGAGTTATAGTCATTTTCATGACACGACATGGTTATGACTCAACATGAGAGCTTTAAAGGGGTTGAAATGGGTGTCAAACTACAATTCGAGGGATGTGCTATTTTATAATCATGTTCATGACACGACATGATCGTGGCTCGATATGGTCATTACTCAACATAACGACAAAACTCAACAAGTAGTGCAACGGCGTTCGGACACTGCTAACAAAGCAAGTAAACTTTAACAAGGTGTGATAGTCAGTCAGTAAATGACACAGTATATCTGTGTGCATAACAACGTAATAATGTTGTGGCATGATGTATAAGCCATGGCATATGTGCGGCATCTACTCAATTAAAACCAGCGCTAGATAGCTACTCTTGGCTAGAATTCCCTCAACTGTCGGCTATTGCGTGCTGACTTTCTCTTTAATGAATAACGTTGGCTAATACTTACAGTTACATCGCTTGCATCTTGGCATAATATTGGCTCCCACAGTGCGTGAGACCTGGATTTTTTTTTATAATCGGGTTTCTCATTTATCGCACTCATGGTCAAGAAGCAATCATTCGGCTCCGCTCTCGCAGCCTAGTTCATTGTCGACTTCTGTCGAGCTCTCCACTTTTTTTTTCTTTTGAAGGAAGCGTCCGCGTCACATAAGGTGCTGAAGCACGTTTGCCGTTCAACAAAACATGCCCACCTGGTTTGCACTGCACAGGCCGGAGGCATACATCAGCAAGGACAAGAGCAACAAAAAAAAAGGAAAAGAAAAAGGAATGTCCGTACCAAAACCCCTTGCTTTGGTAGTACCGTGAAACGCGTTTAGCTCTCATTGTTGAAGCTAATCGAGTAGGGAGAGAATCAAAGATGAAATCTGAGACATTCGCACCATATTCTAAGAACGGCACTGACTAGGGTTGAGGGTGTGTTGGCGACATTAGCGTTAGACCACATGGGAAGATGAGCGGTGCGGCGTTTTGGCGCGAGTACGTCAGTGAGTGCGCAGCCACACTCCTCCTGCGCAACGTTGTGCTTGGTGCACAGCTGTTTACGTGCAGCGTTTTTTTTCTTCTGGTTGTACGTGCAACCGTAGACAATGCAGTGATGCCCTGTCGATTGACTGTTTCTAAAGAACATTTTAAATCGCTCTAGTGAGCGAAAAACAGCGCGCGCACCGTGCAAGCACGGCGAAACGTATGGGCGGCTCGGCGCAACAAACAGGCCAACGAAGGGGGGCGTGGCGCGGAGAGCCGTAGCAGACGACAAAAACAGGTTCCTGCTCGCCGGTGCGTGAGTGCCGATGGAAAGGTGCATATAAGCGGGCGCAGCGCCGCGTTCGGAATTCAGTCAAGGGCGTCTTTACTTGGCTTTCACTTGACTTGACGCTTTGCTTTGCTTTGCTTTGCTTGACGCGATACCCCCACCACTCTGCGACGCATTTACTCGCGTTCCCCCCGTGGGAAGGTGCGGGCGGCATTTTTTCCTTTATGATACGAGCTTTAACAGTGCGCATCATAGGCCCATGCGGCAATGAATAAAAAAGATCTTGACATCTAGGCTGAAGCCCTTGATGCCCCGGCACTATCAGACGCCAGGAATTCTAGAAGTGAGTAAGTAAAGTAAGTAAGTAAAGTACCTTTATTAAGAGTAGCATGCTCCAGAGCCCGCTGCAAGGGAACAGGCCAAGGAATCAAGCCTGAGAAGGACCGCTGTCCCTCTGCAGCTTGTTTCAAGAGCCCTTAAACCACGCGGAGGTTCGGCGTTGCAGTTGCACACGAGTCGGCAACGAACACGCATCTGCAAGAATTTTCGAAACGGTGATATAATAGCAAGGTGACGTGTATTTTATGGTTTAAAACTGGTCCCCACTCATATCGCTCTTTGCTTTGCGCATAGCTATAGTCCTGGTTCAGGAGTTTCGCGCAGCACAGCCAAGGCCGTAAGGCCAGTGAGCGCCGAATTCTTCGGAGGCGAGACGGGATGTCATTGTTCGGACGCGCGCCTGCGAACACGCCTGCCACAGGGTCTCACTCCGTCCTCCACCTCCCTTTCCAAGCCATCTCAGCCTCTCCACGGTTCGCGCCTGGCAGATGCCATGGTGCGGAGGGATACGTTTTACACGTGTTTGCCCTCCTGGTTGGCAGAAGGGGCCTGTAGCTTCCATAGTGCAGCATGAAACTCCTGAAATAGGATATAGGCGCCGTCTGATCGATGCCGTCTTTTTTCACCGAGTACTCCTCCAAACCCACGTGACAGTCTTTCGTGAATGAGCCCTGTTGCTTCGTGCAAGCCGGTCGTCCTGAGAAGGCGCAGCCAATGCCCTTGCCAACACAATGAAATCGTATGGTGACTGGATGTGTTGAAGAACCTCATAGGGGGTCCCCTCTGTCGGCATTTCTGTTCTTGCCCCCACACACGGCGAGCACGCGAGGAGGAAAGGGGGAGCGTGCGTAATTGCTTGCAGGGCTTGCCGGCAGTCGTTCTACCAGTGACAGCACCAGGCAGTTCTGACATCTTCAGAGACACCATGTGACATCAGGACGAGCTGAGGAGCATAGGAAATGCCCGGAGAGGCAGACGGTAAAATTTTCTTCGTTTTATGGTCATTCCGCGGCAGGTAGCGCTGCCGCGTTTGGCATCGATCGTTTGGCAACGACAAATATATGGAATATGTATGGGCTTCTTACGGAGAAATATGGAATTATTGGAATACGGAACGGAGATTTTCAGTAGGGGATCATGAATACCGATGAAATACCACGGTTTCGCCGTTCTTTAATGCGATGCAAGACATTGAACAGGGCCTCATCCACGGCAAGAATAAATGGTATAATATCAGCTCCTACACTCACGCCTTGGAATAAAAATAATAGCGCATTTGATGCAGTAATATATACATTACTGCATTTCTACTGGAACATATATGTACTAGTAGAAATTTTATGTATTCTTAGGTTATTGGCCGAAACAGACTCGGAAAAAAACGAACAAAGGCCAAAGGCGATTCTTGACACGCAGAAAGCACACACGACACATGTAGTCCGTAAAGGACAACGAACCGACAATCGGCGCCTAGCATTTAGTCAGCAAAATGCAAGCTATTCCTCCGTCAGCGCTTAGGAACTTCCAAAGGAATGGAACCGTAACGCGATATTACAGGATATAGAGGAAAATAAAACTCATGGACGTCAGCAGGAATATTCAAGACCGGGTGGTGAAGGAAACGCATTAGGAGAACCGCAGTTGACTTGCAGGAAAAGGATTGTATCTCTCTGAAACCGGTCTTCTTTAAGTGTAGCTTATGTAGACGGCGGTGGCAGTTCGTGTAATGTGTTCCCCCAAGCGTTTATGTGTGTGTGAAGAAATCAATAAAGCACATGAGAAGTGGCCTAATCAACTTAGCTGCAAAAACAAAAAGAAAGAAAGCTTATCGGTATCACCCGCAGGCTAGAACATTAGTCTTTATGCGATGTTTGGAAGATGGACGGAAGCAGCCATTCGCAAATGCGAGTTCCACAGGTGCGCCACAAGTAGACGTATTTTCATCGAAGGTCATTTTATTTGAATATTTTACAATGTTCGCGAAAGAAGCAAAGGGGAATTTTTTCCCGACCACGGCCACTCTTCGTGGGGACTTCGGGCAGTTATGGTATTACATTATAGTGGGATACACAATGAATATATGCAATAAAGAATCGAGGAAAATCAATGACTACATTTTTGGTTCATACAAGAAATATATGCACAGGTAATCGAGCAACACTGGAGAAAAGTAGAAATGCAGTTGAAAATACAAGAAATCTTTCTTTAAACGCAGGAAGGTTTACAAAATATAGATAACCAGCTGAAGGAAGGAGGGCATAAGTAACGTAACTACAGCGCGCAAGAAATAGACAAGAGAAGACACACCCACCGCTGTGTGTGTCATCTTTTGTCTTTGTTTTTTTTTTTACATTATTTCACCGATAATCCCAAATCTGCGCATTTCACGAAAGGAAGGGAAAGGGATAACAGGAAGGCAGGTGGGTTAACGAGAAAGGCATCCGGTTGGCTAACCTACAGTGGGGAAATGGGAAGGGGGAACAGAATGATCGGAGAGATGGGAGGAAAGGGAACGACGATAGAGACGTTGCAGGATGACTCTATCAGTCACAGGCGTTCGCCCAAACCCGTCGTCTTCAATAAGCGCAAACGTGCTTTCAGTGCCTTGTGGCCCGACGATGAGGGAGGTGTTTAAGTAGCATCTGCACGGAAAGTGGCCGACCGTCGAATAGTCGTAGCGTATATGAGCAAGCGCCTTTGTTTCCGCGTCGAATCGTGGACAGTGGCACAGTAAATGGTCGAAGGTTTCGTCGGTGTCACACATCTCGCATGTTGCACTGTCTTTCGTTCCAATTCCAATGTCCAACTCCGTGAAAAGGAAGTGAATATGAGGAACTGGATGGAATTATTCATGAAAAGGGCCACGGTTACCACCAAGTTGATCACACTTGAACGGCGTCCCTAAAGCCTTCGACTGTTTATTCAGTGCGACGCCAACTTTATTACACAATACCTTTTGAATCCACTGTAATGGAGCTAATACAGCAGCCGCGATATTGCCTTGAGGTGCGAAACATAACGCCGCCGAGCAGCCTGCACAGCAATTCAGCTAATAGGATATACTTCGCACCGAGCACACTATTATTTCCTGTCTCAGTCACCCTCGCCTTCGTCCTTTATTTCATCTGAGTAAAGGCAGCGAAAATGACAGCGTAAAAAGCCAAGATTCGCGCCAAGGCGGAGATGAGTGACCCGGCAGCCGCTGATGCGAAGGCGGAAATACCGCACACTCAGAGAAATTGTCTCCAACAAAAGGGCGATATATAGAACATACGCGTGTGGCCCCCGTCTACGAGTCCTTGCGGCTTTCACTCTTTGCCATCTACGTGTCCTGTCATAGTGAGCAGCACTTCATCCAGCGGAAATCTCGAACGTAATCACCGTTTGCGTCGAAGTAGAGCTGCATAAGGTGAACAAGATAACCGCTATAGCAATAGCATCGTCACAGGTGCGCTGGCGTCAAGCTACACGAAATCGTGGTTACATACATAGATGTGAGAACCTTGAATCGGGCGTAAAGGTGAGTAGGGGTCGAACTCTATTGCTCTTTGATCAGTCGCAGGGGGCTGTTTTCGTATGGGCAAGCTCTTGTCCATGAGCCGAATATTAGCCGTGCTGATGTATTATAAACATTGCTCCTTATGGATGTTTTGCGTTCCTTCTTTTATAAAAAAAACAAAAGCTTAGTGTCGCCGGAAGGGCGAAGAATGAAGCCGATAGCAATGCATGACATTGGCATGTGCACTTGTTTTGCTTTGTTTACGGGAAACAGCGTCATCGCTTTCCTTTGACACGCAGCGCCGACCGCGCTTGTAATTTGCAAAAAGCACAAACAAGAACGCCTCCATAGGAGAGCGCTCACCCCTCCGGCTGAGGGTGCAGATGGCGAGCCCCTTTGTGCCCCGAAGCTCGCATCAAGTTAGTCACGGTAGGCAGTCGCTGTGCGTGCCTGCACGTGCAGCGCTGTAAAAGATGGTGCTCGTGTTTACTCTGCGTATTTCCGCGACCAAAAAGTAGTCCGTTGCTTGCGGGAGTGAAAAACAATAAATGCCTCGGTCGCAGCCTCACGTCATAATACAGTTCTGATCAGCTTAACAAAAAACACGCTCGTAATTGCCGGGGAAAGAATCGAAACGTGCGAGTCTGTGTTTTGTGTAGCTCGTTTGTGTGTCGGAGCGATACACCTCTCCTTTCTTTACGGACTACTTGCGTAGCCTTCCCAGCGTTGCAGTCAGTGGTGGCGACAGGACACTGTCAACATGCGGCAGAATTTTTGAGAAGTGTGCGCGCGCGGTCCTGGTGTGACTAGGATGGCCGAAGGGTGATGTTACTAAGATGGTGTTTTCTACAAGCACACGTACACGCCGAACGAGCCCACCAGTGCTTTCAGCAGAGATCAGCGCAACGAGGAATCGACAGCCCGTTGCTTTTTCTATGAACTATCGGCTCGCACGCCACGGATAAGACCACGTGTTAGCAAGTACTCATACGGCTCATCGGACTTGCTATCTCTTCTAATCGCGCGTTAAGTATTGCTCATTCTCCTTGTATGTTTTGTTAATGGAGTTTTCTTGCGTGTCTTTTTTTCTTTAACCCTCTGGCCCTTTCGATTTTCTTACCAAAGAGGCACACGTGGGAGACGTTTATTCTTTTTCGTTGTGTGTCTGTAGATCATGCAGATGTAAAACAAGCAGGACGTTGTAGCGCTTGTAGTCTTTTCTTTTCCTCCCATTACATGCTTTCTCATGCCCCTAGTCTGCAGTGTTGCGCGTACCTATTGAGGTCATGTCCTTGTTATGCTCGTAGTCTGTGTGTGCCTACTGCAGACGCAAGTTTATGAATATGAATCCGCAGCAGATACACGCAGGCTACATTTTTTACAATTGTGGTTTGCATTATTGCGTACCAGCGTCTTTTGATCGAGCTCAATAAAAGCTGAATATCCAGTCTTTGCTGCTGTTTCAATTGCAACTCATTAGAAACAGTCAAGACAAGCTCAGTTGCAGGTCAATAGGTCCTTTTGACTGACT